>CAJHNH020004073.1:25000-30000 GCA_905116865.2 Candidula unifasciata | reverse complement strand
TACCGCGGCGACTCGCTGCAGCCACGGTCAGTGTTCGAAACCGGGCGGTTCCCGGGGTTCACCCAGCCTCTAGGAAATGGGTACCAGAGTTGACACTCTGTGGTAAATGGAGGAACGTCACTGTAGCTACAGAGCTACTTGCGAACGGCGACACAGGCGGACAATTCTAATCAGCTGTCCGTACTGGTGAAAGTTCACTTACGGTTTATAACCGTGTGCAATAACGCTGGTTAACATCTCCGGACTTTACCTTTACCTTTCTCTCTCTCTCTCTCTCTCTCTCTCTCTCTCTCTCTCTCTCTCTCTCTCTCTCTCTCTCTTTCTATCTCTCTGTCTCTCTCCCTCTCCTTGTTTGTCGTGTTTGTATGTGTTCTTCTGCGTGTTTGCTAAACCCTTTCTCTGTTTCCTTCTTTCTCACAAACCGTTTGTTTGTGAAAGATAGACCCTCCCCTCCCTCCCCCATTTATTTATTATCTCCTAGCAATAACTAATCCTAAAATGTTCACAGCACTCCCCGCATCCTCCATCCCAGAATATGCAACTTCAATTAAAAAGTAAGACATACTGTAACATAGCTTTAAAATGGAAGGGAAGGGAGGAGGTAAAGACCGATAAAAAAAATGTAATTGGTTACGTGTAGACCTGCAGCAAAATGTAGAATCCATTAGAGCCTAATTCTTTACAATCACCAAGATTTCTTTCTATTCTAATTTGGTGTGAACAGTTGTGAACTAAGAGTTTCCAGACTTGAAAAGCAGATGGTGTTGGTCAGGGCTTTTAAAACTGTTTATAGTGGTGACACCGTTCTCAGACAAACACAATTTCGGGAAACAGTAAATCAGTTTACAAGCAAAATCAGATGCTAAACTAAATCCTCATAAGAGAAAAGTACCCAGACGTAAACTGAAATAACAAGATGCTCTACGAAAAACTTATCTCATGGGAACCTTTCATTCTTGGGTACATATCACGAAACTCGCCACATCTCGTGGAACGCGAGATTTCCCTCAGGCTGTTCTATGTTCGAGGGATGTTATGTTTTGTAATTTTCAACGCTTACGCATGATATATTTCGCGTTGGGAGCGGCCATCAGGTTCTTTTGTCCTCGTCGCCAGAGACCGGCACTGTGTGGGTTACTTGTGTTGTGCGTTAGCTCTGCAAAGTTATCGCTGAGGCGTCATTTGGTGACTTGACCTTCGCCAACCATTTCCTTTAACTGTCAGCATTGGCGAGCGACAAGCAGAGTAGCATTGCTTTTCTGTAAGGCCGTGCCTCCCCCTTCCTCCGCCAGACGACACTTTTATTAGGGGCCGCCCACAAATATCAACAATTCTCAAACCAGTGACGGTTGTAAAAGAGACGTAGCTGAGAGAGACAAGCAGTTGAAGCCTCGCTAGCGGATAGAATCATAAAAAATATTTTTTTTTTAAAGTCACTGAATGCCGCCTGTCAGGAAAGAGAGTCTCACACTTTCGTGTGTGGCCTCAAACGAGCCCGAGCCGCTTTTCCTCGCACGGTCTCTATAGACGGCGGAGGCGAAAGAACACACACCCGAACACTTCTTCAACATAGTTCAGCCAGTGAGGGTTAGTTCGACGTTAGTCTCCCCAAATCCCACCTATATACACACTAGCTCACTTCTGATAGGTAGTTCATGAGCCCCGTGAACTTAGCACATTGTTACGGGGGGGGGGGGGGGGCTGCAATGCCGTTGATATCGAGTGGGTATATTGCAGCACGTAAACGCCTTTAAGACTCCAAAAACATGAAAAAAAAAACTGGGTTATCACAACCCCTTCCCACACCCCATCCCCACTAGAGAGGGCTGCAACCCATGTCACAGACATTCTCTTTTTAGGAATGAAAACATAAATGCAAGACATTACAGAAAACTAACAAGAGAGCGGGACACATCCGTAGCCTTCAAGAAATTCGACCTGCAAAACAAACTTGGGAATGAAAACTGACCTATTATATTTGGGGAAATTAACGTCAAACAACCCCCATTTGGAATAGGCCACGGCATGAAAGGGAGCCGGGAACGAAATCTCGCGTGCCTGATAGATGCGGTGGATTTCGTGATATGTGCCCATTCATGTTAAAACTTTATAATACGATGGAACCTCGGGATAGATTAAAATTAATGTAAATAATTCTAATTGGTTCCAGCCATCCAAAAAATCAAAACATGTTTCGTTTCATTAACGTCGAAATTGTGTGGCACTGCTTTTTGATGTTTTTTCCCGGCAGACGAAAGCTGGGTTACTACGGACCGCAATACTACAGTCCTTTAGTTGCCATCTCACCTGGCTTAAAAACCGCCTTCAGCAATGTTGACGTGACTTTATCCATTTAAAAGTTAATGAGATGCTGCTGGAAGCTGTTCTCCTCGTGTTCTTGGAAGAAAAAGGTGAGCCTGACCTCATATCCTGCAGAAAGTCTTATCCGGGTATACTAATGTCCTAAAGGTTCATTGTATTTCCAGGATTATTGTCACGGTTATTATTTGTGAATTGACAGTTAGTTGCGTATCCTTTACAGGATGTTGCATAACCAACAACAGTATTTATTGGTCACTGTGGCTTTGCTACCCAAAAAGTGAGTGAAAACAACAAAACAGACCTCACAATCAATAAGTGCCCGTTGCAACCTGGTTATTTTGTGTTAAGCTTTACCTTCGCGCCATACAGAACTGCGTCGTGACATACCAGTTTGAAAAGCTCTGGTGAAAGCAGACGAATATGCGGTTACGTTAACGTGTTCTAAATGATGGATTCAAGATTAGCTTCTGTAAGAGATAATCAACGGATATGATTTTAATACAGAATGTACGGATTGTCCTGATCAGCAACGGATTAGAGTGCATTATGTGTGAGAAATAATATGTTTTAGATTGTACAGTGCTTTGGGGTGAGTAAAACGTGAACGCAAACAGCAAGTGTGAATGAAGTGCATGATAGACAAGAACAGTTCTACGGTCATGACGGGTAAAATTAAAAAATAATTAAAAGAGAAGTGTGTATAAAAGGCGGTATTAAGAGAGGAAACCGGGCTAGGTAACGAACAAGGAAAACTGAAAAGGGGCAGACATTATAAACAGTAGGAGGAGGAGAAAAAGGAGGTGGAGAAGAAGATGAAGAAGAAGAAGAAGAAGAAGAAGAAGAAGAAGAAGAAGAAGAAGAAGAAGAAGAAGAAGAAGAAGAAGAAGAAGAAGAAGAAGAAGAAGAAGAAGAAGAAGAAGAAGAAGAAGAAGAAGAAGAAGAAGAAGAAGAAGAAGAAGAAGAAGAAGAAGAAGAAGAAGAAGAAGAAGAAGAAGAAGAAGGAGAAGAAGAAGGAGAAGAAGGAGAAGAAGGAGAAGAAGGAGAAGAAGAAGAAGAAGGAGAAGAAGAAGAAGAAGAAGAAGAAGAAGAAGAAGAAGAAGAAGAAGAATAAGAAGAAGAAGAAAAGAAGAGAAGAAGAAGAAGAAGAAGAAGAAGAAGAGAAAAGAAGAAGAAGAAGAAGTCAGAGAAAGAAGAAGAAGAAAAAGAAGAAGAAGAAGAAGAAGAAGAAGAAGAAGAAGAAGAAGAAGAAGAAGAAGAAGAAGAAGAAGAAGAAGAAGAAGAAGAAGCAGAAGAAGAAGAAGAAGAAGAAGAAGCAGAAGCAGCAGAAGCAGAAGAAGAAGAAGAAGAAGAAGAAGAAGCAGAAGAAGCAGAAGAAGCAGAAGAAGAAGAAGAAGAAGAAGAAGAAGAAGAAGAAGAAGAAGAAGAAGAAGAAGAAGCAGAAGAAGCAGAAGAAGCAGAAGAAGCAGAAGAAGCAGAAGAAGAAGAAGAAGAAGAAGAAGAAGAAGAAGAAGAAGAAGAAGAAGAAGAAGAAGAAGAAGAAGAAGAAGAAGAAGAAGCAGAAGCAGAAGAAGCAGAAGAAGCAGAAGAAGAAGAAGAAGAAGAAGAAGAAGAAGAAGAAGAAAAAGAAGAAGAAGAAGAAGAAGAAGCAGATTAATAAGAAACAGACAAACCAACGAACGAAAGAACTACATTTTTAGAGTCAACAATCGGTCACGCATGTCTGTCTTGCATTCGGCCATTCCAAACACCAATCTGGTACACAGTGATTGTGTTTTACCTGCAAAGCATGCTTTGTTTGTCCAATGAAATCAAAAGACTGGTGATTATGACAACAACATAAAAGCATTTGCACATTCTGCATCTTCTTCTTAGCGTTCACTGGCTGTGAACTCCTGTATAAAGTGCTGGTTGTTCGTCCATTTCTAGACTTTAGTTAAGAACCAGAACTTGAATTTTGCGGGCACATCCGGGTACAAGTCTGGCTTTCTTTTAATGCATGCTCATAGTTTTTTGCCTCTCAGGCAAAAGCACTCCGACTTCAAATGAAACATCCCTAATCAGTCGATTCTGCCGATATGCTTGTTGAAGGGGAGTATATTCTCCCCCCCCCCCCCCCCCCCCAATCCCCACGTCCAACCTCGCAACGAAGTCTCGAAGCCACCGCGTATACGTTCAAAAATACAATATTTCTTGAATGCATACATTCAGATAAAAAGAAAGCAGAGAAATATGAAGAAAAAAAAATCAAACAGTTGATTACACAGTTTACCAACATTAAGTAAGTGTCTAGGCAAAACAATGTCTAGACACTGTCTAAATCTAGCTACCAAACCAACTGTTTCTCTAAGCAGAAGCGGGAGATATGAATTGTGGAAAACCAGAGAGGAAAGGAAACGAAAGATGGAAAGATTAAACACACTTGCCAAAAGAAATAGATGGCCCGAAAGCTATGTGACCGTCTTGAACTCACGTGAACACTAGAGCCACTAAAAGAAATCGATAGGTTCCTTTGGTGACAGCAGCACAGTCTGGTGACGGTACTACCGTTTGGGTGCCCTGGAGCTGAAACTCTTCGGGACAAACAGTTTATTTAAGCCCAAGAAGAATGCTCACACATTGCCTCGTATCAGGCAAGACGGACGGCCAAATTGAGTGTTTTCTGAAATAGCATATGTTGA
>CAJHNH020004073.1:0-20000 GCA_905116865.2 Candidula unifasciata | reverse complement strand
TCTCTTGAATACAGACTGTCGGTTCCTTGCCTCTCCGGCAGATGCACTCCGACTTCAAAGGAAGCTCCCCAATTAGTCGACTCTTACGACATGCTTTTGGGGAGGCAGTGAGTCTATTCTTGTTTTCCCACAATGGGGCCCCGGAACCCACACGGGGATCTCTACTAATGATAAATTGGTGGCACATTTCTATTACAATTTAAATGTTGAAACATCCGTTTTTGACCACGTTAAATTGGCATGCTCGATATCTCCTGCAACAAGAACAACAACAACAGCAGCAGTAACAACAGCCATTAATGCTGCTACAGCTGTTGTTGCATTGCGAGTCACTACTTCACGAGTACTAACATTGCAACTACCGCTACTACAACCACCCCCCCCACCACCCCTTACCAATCCTACTACCATTACTACTACTACTACTGCTTCTACTACAGCTACTGCTACTACTACTACCACTACTACTACTAAGGCAGAACCAGTCAATCTATGAGCTCTTTCATTAATACAGGGTCCTTAGAATCTATGTGTTATATTACATGACTTGCTTTGTCAGCGTCACTTTACATGACTCTTAATTTAATTCTTTATTTGACTTTTTCTTTTCATAATGACCTAGCTGCCTAAAATAAACCAAACCCATATTAAATTGACCGTCAGGGGTTTTCTTGACTTACCCCGCATAATTCAGAGAATACACAGAGCACGTCTATTCAACACTTTTACAACCATTCACAGATTTCCTAATATCTATTCACACCACAAAATTATGTTTTATTTCTGAGCGTTTGTTTTAAGAGTCATCAACTATTGATTATTACTTCTCCACTCCAGTCGTTTTTTAGGCAAATACGCGTATTTTAGACCTACTTTTTGTAGTATTTTTGCATTGTTTTAAATACTTCACGTTAATTTGATGAGCCCGTACCAACGGCCTTCGAATACACACGCTCTAGGGGCCGTAACTGCACTTAGCACAAAGTGTTTGCACCACATTGTTACAATGTTTGTTTTGGAAACAGGTCCATTATTTCCTCAATTAGACATAGTGAGTTATGTCCCGCTGAACCGAATCTATCAACCTAACTGTGTGCGCAGATTGCGCTGTTCTGTTTTCATAACATCGCAAAAATACTGGTATTTATTGTTTGCTGTGTGTGTAGTTTTTGGTAAATAGTTCTTCTTGTTGTGTCTGTGAGCACGCATTTAAGACATGCTGACGTGAATAGTGGTGTTTATTGTGTCTTATTTTATAAAACAAATGGCTGCTTTTAGCTTTAATGAGTTACTTTCACTGAGCTTTCCAAGAGGGATTTACTACTTATAGTTACAATCATTCACAATGCAGTTAACAGCAAAACAGATGTACAATAATACCATCCAAATGTAAATATCAGATAACAACGTGGATTAGAGATGAAGGCGAAGATGCAGGGGCGGAGGAAGGAGGAAGAGGAAGAGAAGAAGATGAAGAAAAAGAAACTTTACATTAGGATGACACGGTATTACAGACACCATTAGAACAGCATTTCTGATCTTTATTGGAAGAAAGTCTTAACAACTGTCAGAGTTTGGTTAATCCAGAAAATGCCCGCGCCCAATATGCCAGAGAAAGCGAACGAAATCTCAAAGAGTGTGACGGGAGTTAAAAGTAAACACACAACCTAAGCTTTCGACCGTCCTTGCTTATTCAAAGGACAATTCTAACAAGTGAGTTTATTTCTGTCTGGGAGACACGGAGATAAAAGCACTTAACGCCCAGGAAAGAAAGCAGTCACAAGGAAAAAATGCAAAACGCTTATTGGTAATCTCTCTCTTCTGATAGTTTCGCGGCAGTTTAAATACGGGAGAATAATACTGTCAGATTGCCAATTTTTGTGTGTGTGAAAACGTCGGGGAGTTTGTCATTACCTGTACAAACACAACAAGGCTGTTTTCAAACAGACTTGACAAGAACTGTTAAAGTTTAGATTGGTGGGCGGAGTGTCGTGATCCTAAGGGACGTTTCTCTTTGGTGTCCACTCACCGGTGGACTAACAACGCATTTATGACTGATTCCAGGCGATGTAGGAAGTCAAACTGTGGCCAGATTGGCAGGAAATTAAGATAAATCAGGTGTGAAGAGATCATTAGATCCAATAAAACAAGCCTTTGCGCTGCAGAGGTGGTAAACATGTTCACACTAACAAGAGCTTTTCTCTAAATAATGAGATTGATTTGCGACCACTCAAAGTCTCAAACATGTTACGAAAAATCACAAATGCGGTTAACTTCCTGAAACTGTCATAACAGATGTAACAAAACTGGTTTAAATTAAACAAACTGATTGTTAAACATAAGAGAGACATGGCTGCAAATAAAAGTAATAATGAGATAGATAAAAAATGTTAGATTGTAACTGGAAAAAAAAAACATGGTACAGTAATTTTACAAAGAATGGAAATAATTACCTGAGAAATCAGAGGGACAATGAGTCGTGTTTGTAGTTTTCGTGCTATTAATGACGGTCTAATTCGCCTTTTCTGGCCTTTCGTGACGCTTTGTGCGTTTTGCTCAGCAGCCGTTTTCAATGTCATACACCACATGCACAAGATGATGATGACAACTATATTTTATCAAGTATAAATAGAAGATGACTGATGAGGCCGATGCGGGCCCGAAAAGTTCTTGGACAGTGAGGACAGGGAATGAGCGTTGTGCCAGGGAGAGGATCTCCTGCAGTCGCCTTTCTGTCTATCTTTTTCCTAATCAGTCTTGCTGTTCTGTTTGCTTGACATGTATCCGCGGTCTTGTGTAGAGCTGCACGCCATGCATTTCAGTCTTGAGAGGCAGCCTCCCAATTGTTGTCATTCATCCCAAATATGTGAAACTACATATATTCAAGAGTACACGCACTATATGGTGGCACACTGATGATTGTTAGACTTTGTTACAAATAAGTTGTTTTTGAAGCCGGGTACCATTTTCTTTTTAACGAATTACAAGCTAAATATGAAAATATATATTTGAAATTAGGTGAGCATGTGCTTGATAAATAACAAGAGTTCACTAATATATTATTTATTGTTGCTAAACCTGCTGAAACATGTTAAATTATAGATAAGTTCAAAAAGTACTTTAAAATTTAAGAAGAAAACTAGATGCTGGTTTCAGACAGATTATTTCGGAACCAACCTTACAGGAGTCCTATGTTTTGGAATGTGAGCATTTTAGTATTACTGTTAGATCCCAAACCTTCAGTTTTTCTGTACTATTTATACTTTAAAAAAAAAATAGTTGTAAAATTGGGACTGAAATGTCTAGCAAATTATCAAATGTAAATACTGACATCTTAAAATACATTGGTTTTTTCACAAAGCTGGCCCTAGCTGTCAGTGTTCCTAAGCGGTGTGCTAAATGTTATGAATTTATCTCTAATAGTTTAGGAGGAAAAAGTTACACCAACTAAATTTGAGCAAAGTATTCTGACAGTTTTAAAAGAGAATAATTATGCTCACTGAATGAGCCAATGTTCTCGGTGTAAGTGTGACGATCCTTTCTGATAAACCTGTCTGTCATCAATAGCAAGTCTACGGTTTCTACTATTCTGGTTTCATGTGAGGCATCTTTGGCTTGCTGTTAAGCATTTTTTTTTTTTCATTCGGCGAATATCATTATCCAGAAAACATTATATAGCAAACTGTCCACCACTGAGTTCCAGTCCCTTCACCAAATCCAAGTATTTCCTAGCACCAACACTGAATACACTCACTGCTGTTGAAACAGCTGTAGTTACAATCTGTAGCTGAAGCAACTTCAATCACTGAGGAGTGCCCAAGAGTCATCCAGATTCCATGTGATGACACATCCATGTGACGGATGTTACCCATGTGTTTCTTATTTTATAAATATTTAGCTTCAAACAATGCATCGTAGGCTGTATTTCTCATAGATGTACTTTGCTGTTAACGCAGCCTCTGATATCTTATCGACAATACTATATCTAGTTTTGCTGACTGGAGGTGGTAAATCCTAACTCCGCAAAACATCTGCAGTTCAGATCTAGTTCGCATTGCAAAACTAGCAAGCCGATTGATACTACTGACTGTCACAATTCTTTCTTTGACTTGTTCACATAAAGGGAAAGCCTTCCTTCCGTTCAAAACATCGTTTATTATTGCAGTAAAATGCAAGTTTACTTCCTAGCCCAGGCCTCTGAGATTCAGCTAATACGATGCTATCATGACAACCCTCACACACTAAGTATGATGTAATATTCCATACACACACACACACAAAATGACCATATCAATAATTCGGTGGCTTTGGCAGTGTCTGTGCCTGGATAGTCGCAGGTTCGACACGACTACGTGTAAAAAAATGTTTCTAGGTTTTTCTGTCAAATGTTGACCAAGAGTTACCCACATAGACCTATTTATTATCAGACTATCTCAGGTTATGTTGACTATATCTTAACATTTTAAATGGCATACACAAATAACCATATTTATCTACAGTGTTAGAGGCAAAGAAAGTACTAATGCAAACATATAATCGTTTTTAATGTTATGGCTGTTGTGCAAGAAGGCAGGGTTAATATGGGTTTGTACTGAATACTTTAACATGGCATTTCAACCCATATGCTGTAATCTAGTGCCGGAATCAGGTAGCTGTTACATGATTAAGCATACCACTAGGACCCTGAGTTAACGCGAACAGACATTGACCACACGGTGGCTACTGTTTCGCCAACAGGCGACTCGTTCACTGGTCTAAAAGTGGTTGGGTCATCGCATCAACTCTGAGAGGGTCCTTTTCAGGGCTACTTGATAGCGAGCAGTTTTTAGCCATGAATATGGCGCAAATAAACACTGACCAAAACGTAACCAAAAGCGTCCATCAAGCGTTGCTAGTTCAGCGTGTTGGATTTATGTGTGTGAGTGTGTGTGTCGATGAACCTGGAACTTGAGTCAAAGAACACAGATGTAGGGAAACAACATGATGGCACAACCATTCAGTCTAAAAATAATACACATAATGTGACTCTAGCAGACTCGCCCACATGCAACAGCTGTGTTTTTCGTTGTCTTATCTCTAGTGTTTCTTAACCTCAGCTCAGTGTGTTCTCACAAACACAGTCTAGAGCCTTGAAGCCCAGACGCTGGCACACGCTGACAGGTAAGAAGATTAATATTATCTTACACCGAAGATAGTTATCATTTCTGTGGTTCTATGCGATAATTCCCTTGTACAAATTCCGTTTAGCATGCAAACATTCCGTGTATGTTCAGTCCTGTCTATCCTCTTCCGACTGCTGCCTGAGGTTTTGACAATATGAGAAAATGCAATTGTGGATGGTAGAACAACAGGGCAACGTCGGAGACCCATTCAACCTCATAAGAAGCTATAACTAGGGAAGACGTAACAGCTACATGAGAGTGTTGTATGACATACAGTCCTGTGTAGGTAAAAAAAAAAGGGGGGGGGGGGGTTACTTTCATGTAGCCCTTGTCTTGTTTGTATCACATATTTCTTTTACTTGTGTTAAATTCATTCTCTCTATCTCTCTCTCTTCTCTCTCTTTATTCTCTCTCACACACTCTCTCAATCTCTCTCTCTTTATTCTCTCTCACTCTCTTTCTCTCTCTCTGTGTTTGTGTGTGTGTGTGTGTGTGTGTGTGTGTGTACTATTCTTATGTATGCTCATGATATGCTTTCCTGCATCAGGGAAGGGAAGAAATATTGGGATACAGAGTAACTGTAGGGTCTGGTGTAGAAGGTGGCGGTCGATGCCGCTTGGTGAATTCACTGTTCATGGAAACTTTCTTCCACTGTGTGGACAAGACAATGTTTTTATTTTTATTGAAATGATAGTGTTGTTTGTGATCTGGTGTTTGAAAAGCAGCGTTGTTACATATAGAAATCAAACAAATGAGAAGGTTTCGAAGAAGCAGAAGACGAATAACAAGTTGAAGGAGAAGCAGAAGTAGACAAAGAAGATGAAGATGTAGAAGAAGAAAAAGAATCAGGCGCAATGTTGCAAAAGTTGCGAATAAATGGCTTGAAACGAAGAGAAAGAGAGGGAGAGAGAGAGAGAGAGAGAGAGAGAGAGAGAGAGAGAGAGAGAGAGAGAGAGAGAGAGAGAGAGGGAAAAAGAGGGGTGGGTCATGCGAACTGCTGAAGGAGGAATAGATGAAGAAAGCAACTTTCAGACTGATTACCTCATCAAACGTTTGTGGTCCATGGACCGTGATAACCGAATAAACATTATCATTACCTTGACACTTCTACAAACAATTGTTTACTATTTAAGTGTCAAAGTTCACCGTCCTGCACCTTTCGATAACAGCGCCAGAGAATAAGTGTCGGGTGTACATGACATTGCAACAGCAGGTGACAGAATAGCAGGTGACCACATGATTTCAACCATGTGATATTGTCTGTCAACTGTCAGTTTTATTTTGTCACAGTTTCGTGCCATGATAGTAGTAATCAATGCGCATTCAACTGTGAGGTAGTAATTTTGTTGTTCTCATACGTCATTGAACAACTACCCAACATGGCTGGAGAAAACAGAAAGCGTTGGCAGATTGTTACAATAAACTTGCTGGCCCGTGAAAAGTTGGCGATGGCTTCATTTGACTGTAGATAACAGGTCTGCGAACATTCGCTTTCTGCGACCATTTACTACAGCAAGAGAGCAATGCAACTTAACTGAAACATAGTTGACATGTAAAAGATGAAAATATCATCAAAATTTAATGCTAGATATGAGATACTCTACCAAGGTCGGTTTGCTTGGGAGCTATGTGCGCAGTTTCATAATTCCAATATATAGGGGTAGTGCGTTGTTTTCGACAATACTATGCCTGTCCAACCGTTTTACACAACTTTAGAAAACTATTTAACGTAAAAATACATTGCACAAACATACCTGTGTATATGTCATGTCGAAAATTAAAGTTGGCTACAATGTAAAGAGCTTGGGGTGGGGGTTGGGGGGGGGGAACAAACCAATTTATAATACTGTGATAAACATTCTGTGTGTTTTCGTTGGCACAGGAGCGGAGCAAAGATGGGGTGACCCGTTTGCTATGAAGCTAAAACTAAGACTAGCAGACTACCAGACAAACCAAGTTCTACTGAGCCAAGAGGTGAAGAAAGACGCTGGCGTTTGATAGAACACAGCTTGAGAAAACGTGAGACCAATATAACTAGAATGTCTTTGCGTTGAAAACCACAGGGAAATAAAAATAAAGGAAGACACACACACAAAACATGGAAAAGAGAGTCAAAGAATAAGGTTAAACAGGTGGAAAGGACTGCATGCGTTAGCAAAAGATAGAACGACTTAGCTCGAGATGGTTGAGGACCTATGCTCTATTTGAGGTTAGAAAGGCAGAAGAAAAATAAGAATCTCCAGTCTCTCTCATAATGCGACTCTTGTGCAGTCTTCAAATCACGAAAACGAGGTGTGTTTTTTTTTTTATTATTACTGCAAGAAACGAACCCCAGTATTTCGGAGTTATGAAATTGATAAACGCGTTTGCTAACCAATGGGTCACTGAGTTGCACATAGAAGCACAACAAACAGCCAATAAATGCACGGGTTAATTTGATACATTCTATAAAGTAGCGTCCTTCAAAATGTTTACAGCTGCGGACCAGGAACTGTTGAGAATTATTTTGAGGACAGGATCGCGGCTAAAAGAGAAACACAAACAAATGCAAGAAGCAAATTTCTTACAAACACAACTTGAAGAACTTGGCTGTAAAGGAGACGCAATTACACGTTACCTCCTCCAAGAAAGACAAATCTTCAAACAATGAAGTCAAACGAAATGAACATTTGAAGCACACGTTCACGTTAAGTGATAAAATTTAGTAAGTGCAGACACGCTGGCTAACAAAAAAAAAACGAATAACATAACACTAGGATGGCTACTACTGACAATTAACAAACAAGCGCCAGTGTGCGTAGAAACACAACAACCTTCACCATTGTTCCTGTATATACGGGTGTTGATGGCAATGAAAGAATTGATCGATTAGCCAGTTCTGTATTAGTTGCAGATGACCAGCCTATGGTTAGTGCCCACCTTGTTAATGCCATTAGAGAGATAGGAAAATCATAGGAAACATGAGAGGCACACCAAACGTACAAGAAGCCTATTACCCAGCATAAGACCATTAACTGCGGACTGATGTATATGTTAGAAGGAGAATCTGAGCAACTATGGACGTACGTGTCCGCAGTGCTGTGAAGATAACCCTACACGTAACAAATATTAGGCTGTAGGCAAATTTGCGTTTTATGAATATATGTTTGGCATGAGCAAAAGTCACTACATCGAAGATAAACTCAGTCGGACTGGTTATTCTCAACAAGACCTTGCGTTTCAAACACATGTCAACATCTTGAATGAATGATCTAACTGAAATTTGGGTGGCCAAGAGAGGACGTCACGCCTACGTGTAATGAATGTCAGAAATGGGAATCGTCGTCCCATTGTGGGATGCAATTTTTAGTTATTTTGAAGCCCCACCCTGGCTTTTTCTGGGGGCCCTGAATATAGCCAAGCCTTAAATATGGCCTGACACGTGAACGGGCTTGTGGGACCTCTCCACGGGTGATCTTCATCCGTATTGTTGCACATTGTTTCACCGGGCGTTTATCGCTTGTATGATGTTCTGGTGGGGTACAACTTACTTATCTACGTGTAATGATCCAGCGTTCGCACAGCTGAGTTTAAGATGTTCTGGTGGTTCTCCAAACAGACAGCTCCCATTTTGTTAAATTTATTATAATGCAATATGCATGGTACGCTAGAAACGGTCAATTCTCCTTCAGCGCAAGTGAACAACACTGAAGCGGGAATAGATCAATACGGTCTGGAGAGAATGGATCAGTTCTTCTATACCATTGACTATCTATCTGCTCGTAATTCTAGGATCAGAGAAAAGGCAAGACAGATATATTATATTATAAAACTGCTGTTGAAGAAAGGGAAAGAGGGACTGAACGTTTATGGAAATATCCTCAGAGATGTAATACTGGTTTTGAATCAGCTCTAATAACTACACTTGTAAACGATGAATCATTGATAAACTCCAGGTTGCAGTGTTAACTATAGTTGTTAATGACACCGACCCAATAACTTATAATATAGGCCACTTTACACATGACACTACAGGAGACAAATGCATTACCAGTGCCTCATTGCCGTAAGTTAGGATAAGCAATGCGTACAGTATATTTACTTATTATACACTCTAGGAAGACATGCAGGTCATATGGCTTTTAGTAATCCTCGGGTGAATAAATTGTACAGGAGTAATGCGGAATACTGTAGCTAATAGATGACCATTGTACACAAACTGCACATATTAACTACGTGGCTAGTGTCAGTATTTTTGCTCTTTTTCACTGTGTGCTTCTTCCTTCTCGTATTTCTATTCCATTTTATTAAATTAAACAACTACTACTACTACTACTACTGCTGCTGCTGTTGCTGCTGCTGCTGCAACTACTACTACCACTAGAACATTATACTGCACAGTTTGACTCTCTTACCACTATTTGAAAGCTGCGAAAACAGTATGTGATTAAATCGTCTGCCACAATAACAGAACTCATGTACTTTTATAACTGAACCATGTTCAGGGTTGTCTCGCCCGGCTCTCTAGCGTAATTGGCTAAACCGGATTGCGCGGAGACCGGGTGACGAACTCCTTGTGGTCCGGGTTCAATACCGGGGGTGGGCAGGAAAGCCACATTTTCTCCCAGATTTACGGTATTTACAATGGAATCAAGGCCGAATGGTTGCGATATCCATAATACCGAGCCTAAGGGTTAACAACTCATGGCTTCTGGATACTAAAACAAACAAACATCAGGAATTTCTAAGTCATAGTCACAATAATCACTTCAACAGGAAAATGGTAAACGGTAGGATAAGCAACATTAAGTTAGTTGCGTATCCTTTACAGGACGTTGCAAGACCAACCCCAGTATTTTCTGGCTGTTGTGCTTTTTTTCTAGGTATATTTTAAGTTCAGTAGTTTGCCATTATTATTGTTACTGGCTTTTTTTTACTGGCTATAGACTGGACTATGAAAACAATAACTGCTAACACCAACAATGGAATTCAGTGGACCCCTTCAAAACAGCTTGATGATCTAGACTTCGCTGATGATATTGCTCTTCTGTCCCACTCACGGAATCAGATGCAAGATAAATTAAATATACTTAATGCGAGATCACAGCAGCTTGGTCTGAAAATCCATAAAGGAAAGACAAAGATAATGAGAATAAATCAGGCAAATAGTAATGTGGTTTCTCTTAATGGCACCCCACTCCAAGACGTGGAGTCGTACACCTATTTAGGCAGTAATGTAGATAAAGATGGAGGAACTGATAGAGATATTAAAATAAGAATACAAAAGGCAAGAGGGGCTTTCATAGCACTAGGGAATTTGTGGAGGTCAAAAGAAATTAAAAGAAATACTAAACTAAATTTTTTTTAATTCTAATGTCAAATCAGTACTATTGTATGGGGCGGAAACATGGAGAACAACCAAGGCAATTACTAATAAATTACAGACATTCATTAACTGGTGCCTGCACAGAATAGAGGGAATAAAATGGTATGATAGAATAACTAATGTAGAACTTTGGGAGAGAACTGAACAGGCTCCAGTGGATCAGGAAGTGAGGAAAAGACGCTGGCGTTGGATAGGGCACACACTGAGAAAACAGAACAGCATAACTAGAATGTCTTTGCATTGGAACCCACAGGGGCATAGGAATAAAGGAAGGCCAAAAAACACATGGAGAAGAGAGCTGGAGAACGAGGTTAGAAAGATTGGGAGGACATGGGGAGAGCTGCATGCAATGGGGAAGGATAGAACGACTTGGCGTGAGTTGGTTGAGGGCCTATGCTCCATTGGGGGATAGAAAGGCAGAAGTTTGCCATTGCCCATGACAGGTCAGTTTTCGGTACCATGTCGAAAACAAGGCAAGAAAAATTGTCCGCAGTTGGGATCACTCTGAAATCACGAAGCACGTTCGCAACGCCTAAGCCGACGAAGCAACATTACTTTATCAGCGAAAAGTAGAAAAACAATTGCTAACATCTATACAGAAAAACAAAATGCTCACGAAGGAACAAACAAAATTAAATAATTATTCTTATTGTCACTTATTGTAAACGTTTCTTCTGTCAACGCTAACTACCAAGTGTGTCGGTTTCTGTTCTCAAAATATGCCTTAAATTTAGGCCGCGTTCTATACAACGAAGGTAGGCCTACAGTTAATTTTAATTCTCATAGCAGTTGGTTGGGGGGGGGGGGGGGTAATTTAGCAGGTGGCACACCTACAACTCGAGTTTGAAACTGCAGGGGATACAATATGCTGGAGAACACCGGTATAGGTTAGCAGAATCTCATTTTGACCCTAGCAGCTGGACAAAACTATAAGGCGTCGGCGGTCTCCGCAGAATGTTGTGCGCAAAATGAACAAAGAAAAGCGTGCACAACATGGAAACTGCAGATTTGTCGGGAATTAAAGACTGTGTATTGATATGGTTGCAAGAATTAAATCTGCGCTCTAAAATAAATTTCTTTCAATTTCTGTGGTGCGTCTTATACACGATACAATATGGTAATTATATGCATTTCATCATCATCATAAACCACTTCTGCCGTTAAGCGTCGTCGGGAGGAATAATTTGCACGTTGGCTGCCACTGGTTATTGTCATGCCGTGAAGGCGTAGAGTGTCTCTAATGTTGTCGATCCATGTTTTTTTTCGCGGCCGTCCTCTTGCTCTTGTAGCTGATGTTCTGAGATGTAGTGCTTGTAATGGTATTTGATCAGTTATGTGAGGTTATATTACCAAAAATATCATGATCATTCTGATTATATAAACTGTCACTAGTTATCCTATAGCTGTTGTACAGTTTAATCCTTTGTCCAGTTGCCATCATGAGTTATCGTACGCAGTGGTAACGTCATTAGACGAAGCGTCAGGATTTAACCAGAAGAGACACGCCAACGGACAGAGGTCATTTCCCCGAAGACTTCCACGTTCAAAGCCTTCTCTGCTGTTGGACTTACATCCCAAGGTCTGGTACGTGAGTCATGGTCACTTAGTACCGAACTTCTAAAGTGTTTGTTTGAATTTACTTCTTTATATCCTGCTATAGATAAAACTGACCTGACCGATTACAAGCATCTTCTATTCTAGTCTTGCTTGTGTCAAGTTAGATGTCTCTCAATGTAAAAGTCTTGTTTGAATGCAGACGATTTCATCTTCCATTCTAGTCTTGCATGTGTAAAGTTAGATATGTCTCTCAATGTAAATGTCTTGTTTGTATGCAGATGATTTGCGGTGATATTTTGTGTCAGTGCACAATATATACCGCGATTTGCTACATGAGTGCAACAATAGTGTGTCTTTTTTTGAAGGCACAAGTGGTACTTTTGTATACTTTATATAATCCTTTAACATTTGCTGCTGTATTTTAAACGAGTAAATAGTATTCAATGTAGAATGTTACATGAATGTACATGTTTTATGTGTTGAGATTATCCGTCTGGGATCTGGGGCTCGATGGCTGGGATTGGGGATTAGCCCTATAAACAAGCATGTAAAAGGGGACTAAATAACTTCTGCGATCATATATTTTGAGCAGGAAAAACAATTATCGTAGCCTAGCTGTAAACTTTAAACGGAAATTTTAGCAAACGTGCGGTGAGCTATTTATGGCAAAAGCAAGTCTGCATCACAAAGAAATGGTAAACTAATTTTGAATTAATTTATGACTTTAACATATAAAAACAAGAACAACTGAATACCCTTAACATATGGAAGCTTTTATGGCGAGATGAGAGATGGGGGATGGGAGCAAAGGGATGGGTACTGCAACATAAAAGAGAAAACGTTTCGACATTGGATCAGTGTTGCCACTTTGGACGTTTAACATCCAGATTTAGATGTTTTTTCCTTGCATTTAGATGGTGTTTTTGACGTTTAGATGGTAGATGTTGTTCTAGATGTTTTTTATTTTATTTAGAGTGAATTTATCAAATCTATCATAAGAAACCGGATGAAATTTGCCTTACTAAATGCTATCTTGACAAAACAATTCGGCCTGATAAGAGTAGGAAAAGGCTGTTCCACTTATCAGCTCCCTGACTGGGTATTAAAAGAAATTGGAACAGCTAAAGCACACCAGAGTCATTCTGGATCTGAAGCTTCAACTTCATCATCCAAGCTAAGTTTATCCTGTGGATCTTGAAAGGCAGACTTCGGTAAAGATGAGGACATGGTTCTATAGGGTAATATCAATTGCTATGTAATTTGTGACTTCTTACATTTTGATGTTTTTCTAGATGCTTTTAGGCAAATTTAGATGTTTTAGATATTTTGTGACTCCGTTTTGGATGTTTTTGTCAGAGACAAGTGGAAACACTGCATTCGATACCTTCTGTGAGAACCTGCAAAATGTACAGAAGTGTGAACGCACATGCCAGTCGCCAAACAGCAAATGTTATCTCCGATCTCTATTAAATCTGTGATTTCCTATGTTTCTGAGCATGTAAGATGGATTTAAACGACATCATCACCGAACTATATCAAAATTTTGAAATGTAAAAAGGAAATACAAAATCCCTCATATATGAAATCCATTTCTTACATAAATAACATGAGCACATATATATTCATGGAATCATAAGCTACCCCGCTTTAACAAATATTATCCCAGTATTCTAGATCCACATTTAGACATATATTGATTGCAGAATTCTGACCAGAGGTTGTTGTAAAACTGGTCCCTTAGGAGGAGAATAAACAAGGCGACCAGAGGCATCACATGACAGTTTGAATCAAGGACATACATTAAGACGAAAGAGGTATTGATCTAGACTCCCCAGGTTAACGGATTAGTCTTCTCCATTTCTCTACTAATCTTCATGGAATGTCCGGGGTTTCCGACATCCCCACTGGCTTTAACTTCGATGTAGAGGGTTCTGCGAGTAGATCCATTAATTACAACTTCCAACTGACGAGTGCTTGTTTGAGCTGGTGTTTTAGCAGAAACCGTTTGCGTAAAGTCGAGGGTTAATCTGAAGAGGCGGGCACTTTAAAGGGTAAGTTGAACAGGAAAACCAGTCTCCGGTGTCTGTGTTGAAAGTACGCTGTCCTGGCAGTGGCAAGTGGATTAAACAAGGATTGAAAGTGAAGTCAGTCTCATGACCTCTATGTCTATTAAAAAAGGTCAAGAAAAGGATCCTTTCCCACGCCTTTTAGGCGTAGAGGGCATATAGGGCTAGACCTATATTTTATAGACCAATGGGCACAAGATGGGTGATGTCAGCATGACACATGCAGCCTTTACTTCCCGGTCCTGGTACCCACTCAAGGCTGGGTCGACCAGGGAGCCAAGGTCATTTTTGAAAGAAGTCCGGCTACGCAAGGAAGCGAACCCACAAACTTCCGAAGAACGGAGAGCGTCTAGTCTCTCTGACACGGCGACTACCCCTCTGTCTATACCGCCATAAAAAGGGGGCGGCGGGTGGGGGGAGACAGTAGTGACAGCTTCATGACAGATAGTGACGGCTGGAGGACAGATAGTGACGGCTGGAGGACAGATAGTGACGGCTGGAGATAGTGACGGCTGGAGGACAGATAGTGACGGCTGGAGGACAGATATATGACAGTTTGTGGCCAATGGTTCTTGATCAGTTATTTTTCTTCTTAACGTTCGGTGTCGTCTCTTCAGGTCATTTCGTCAGGTGGGGCTGACTGTATGATCTCGCATGGCAGTTGAAGTTCCTTCATGGTTTCCAAAATTTTGCTTTATCACACAAAATAATTATTAGAGATCCTTTGGGGGCTAGTTAACAATGCGCGCGCACGCACACACACACACACACACACACACACACACAGATCCTCGCTGTTTGCAGAGATGAGGCAGCAGACAGTAATAAAAAGTATCTGACCAACAATCAACTGCAAGAGGAACAGCAATGACGGGCAAACACGTGAATAAAAAAACTGCTGTTGCTCTTTCAGAACTCTGCGCTGGCTGCTGAAGATGGTCAGGCAGCGTCTATGGGAATGTCCAGAGTTAAGCTGAGTCCAGATTTGGCATCACAGCGCTCGGGGCATTCCCATATGCGCTCCGTCCCCATCTTCATCAGCCCGCGCAGAGTTCCAGTACCAGGGGTACCGGCCTTAGTCAGGTTATATGTCAGTCTTGCCTTTCCTCTGAGTCTAGTGAGCAGGCATGACACTCGGGTCACACCCAGGTGCATCATTCGCTTCAGTTCCACAATAATCTAATTTTTCTTCTGATTGCCTTACTTGTTTCACAAGGGCCTTGGCCACTTCTACCTTGTCATGTATCAGTTCACCACCTAGCGGTACAGATCCAGCCAACCTGTCTGTTATTTCATTTCTAGCCACGCCGGCATAGCCTGAAGAAAATATCAAAAATGTGCTCACTACCCGTGACCTCCCAAGTGAAGCTTGGAAATGTCCAGAACGCGACGATATAAGTAAAGAATAGTAAAGGACCCCTTTCCCCTATTTAGACATATCGGGCATACAGGGCTAGACCTATAATTTTATAGCCAATCGCGTAGGTGATGTGTCAACATCATGTCGGCCGCCTTTGCTTCCCAGGCTATACCTAATACCCACACAAGACTGGATCGACATGGAGTCAAGGTCAACTTTTAAAAAGTCCGGCTTCGTCAAGACTGGAACCCACGTCCTTCTGATCCGCAGTCGAACGACTAGCCGCTACAGCACGGCGGCTCCCGACTGCGGTGATCCTGGTTGTTAACTCAAATCAGCTGTTTATACCAGAATTGGCAAGTTCAATAATATGCTGTAGAAGTTCATTAGAGATCAATACAAGAATGTTAACACGGAGAATTGTGTTGGAGAAGTAGTGATTAGCTTCCATCTTCTACTGCTTTACATAAAGTTTCTTGGTGTGGGTGTGTGTGTGTGTCAGTGTGTATGTGTGTGTGTGTGTGTGTGTGTGTGTGATATGTGTGTGTGTTTTGTGTGTGCATGCGTGCATGCGTGAGTGTATGCGAACAAGCATGTATATGAGTGTCAGTGTGCGTGTGTGAGTATCTGCCTATATGTGCATGCGTGTGGGTGGGTTATTCGAGTGTGCTTTTCACAGCTTGGTAAAATATGATTGTGTCCGCCCATCTCTGTTTTTGAACTGTTAAAAAAAGCAGCACATAATGATAGAATAACAGAAAAGGCAAAAGACCAGAGACGAAGAACATGCCCGGAAGCCGACCCTCGTTTAAAGAACTGCATATCGTCACACTGATGTGGACTGACGTTTCCTGTAATTTTTGTGTAATTTCCATTTTCTTTAAGATTGTAGTTGTAATATAAAGTACACATTGCCTCCCCAGAGTTACGTCGGGTTAATTCTACAATCTTGCTCAGGCTTAGGAATACTCAACAAGTTGTTCGTTTGGATGTTGTTCCATTTTGGAGCATCGACTCTCAGTAAACTCGTGTCGTGTGTCCCTATAAGAAAATGGGTCTGGCATCTTTGCCTCGATGCGCCAAAGAAGTAAGACCGGTCTTTGGCTCACAAGAAAATAATTACAAGGATTAGTTTAGTTAGTATAGTATTGCTTCGCCTTAAGACATTTTCTCGGAATTGCCTGATTGCAGAATTCACGCAAATCCTCTATAAAAAGATAGGAAACGTCTGGAATAATTAATCTGCGTTAATAACTACAGTTAAACGGTTTAGGGTCACATAAAAGTCATTTCCATGCTATTTGAATCAGGATGCAAACATATGGGCTAATTAGGAGCTCTAGAGCCCTCTTGAAATATAAGCCGATTTCATTTAGAATGCGCTCTTCTAGGGTTGATTTCTGTGTATATAGATTGTAGGATGGGTGGACAGTACAAGGATCGATGGTACTTGGATGGGTGTTTGTGTGAATGGATATAGATGGGTTAATGAATAAACGAATACATGAATGAATGAATGAATGAATGAATGAATGAATGAATGAATGAATGAATGAATGAATGAATGAATGAATGAATGAATGAATGAATGAATGAATGAATGAATGAATGAATGAATGAATGAATGAATGCACGCATGAATGAATGAATAAATGAATGGGTATGCATATGGATGGATGGATGCGTGGACCTATGGATGGATGGACTGATGAGTGGTTGTGTCGATTGGATTGATTAATGGATATGCGGATGTGTATATGGGCGATAGGCAGATAGACTGATGGGTGAATGAGTCGATAAATATATGGATGTAAGCGAGTACGGGTAGATGGATGGAATGATATACTGGTGAACTGGAGGGCGAATAACCTGGTGAATGGATGGATGGATGTATGGATGGATGGATGGTTGGATGGATGGTGTATGATCAGCTGTATAGATAGCTCTGATTTTTCTGAAAAATACGACGTTAAGATGCCAACAACAGCAGTTTGGAAAAGTTTTCTCCAGAACGACTCAAACATGGCAAAGATTAGCACTGACATGACATTAAAACAAATTATTTTTCTCAATACCAGATAAAGAACAGATTTGTTCTGAATTACAATTACACGGGGGGGGGGGGGGGGGGGGGGGGGGGGATGGGGGAGGGCTTCTGTATCTACATTGTAAAACTATTTGCCTGGTGCTCTGAAAGTCGCCGGTACATTTCACTAACTGCATCTTTCGGTGTACGTGTACTTGGAAATATTTGAGAATCATTACTAGAATTATGTAGTTTGTGCTTTGTTTGTCTCACGATTTTCAGGTAGCCATGCCATCGATTATCTGAACCCTAAAACTTTAAAGTTGAAACTAATACACCATAAACATCATCATCTTGTGCAGTTATACGACATACAGAGCTTGCACTCTAGTCCTAAATTCCGTTGTGTACTGTGCAAACCCACAGATGTCATGAAAGGGATCCAGTCCAGCGCACTTAACCTCTCTCAACAACGTTCGTTTAATAGTTTCTACTAGAAATGATGGTTTTCTCACTCCATTTGTTTCTCATTCCAGTGCTTGTTTAGCGACTCTCTGCCCGTTTCGCCACATGATGTGCATAGTATGTTGTCCATCTTCGTTACCACATAACATTCTTATAGATACAGACTTTAACTTTAAAGTGTAAAACACCAGATCAAAGTAGTATACAACCCTAAAAATAGATTTAAGTTAAAAGATAAAGTGGAAATAGGTAACAATGCAGTAAAATATGACACCAAAGGAACAAGCTGCACAGTCTGCTGACATAAGTTCTAAACAGGAGACTCGAAGTAGACACACAACAAAAACGAATCTTTTGAACTACCAGAAGAGAGAAGACTTTACTTAGTAGTGTTTTCTTAGTTTCGAATGAGTGTCTAGGAGGGTATTTTTAAAGCTGACAATGGCTTCTAGGACTATGAAACCTAAAAACTGTACAAGAAAAGTACCTGGTGTGTAAAGCGGTTGGTTCGATTTTGATGACATTCCCTGTGGTGGAGTTCGATGGCGTGATAAAAAGGTCATTTACTTTACTTACTAATCTGGAATGGAAACGCGAGAAGTAGAATGAACTTACAGACGTTAAGTATTGCTGACACCCCAGTTCTGATTGGCAAATGTGAAAATACTCTGATGAAACTTCCCTAGATCCATGTGGGTAGAGTCTACAGGGAGACAGTAGATTCGATTATTCAAGAACTGTGGAATCTCGCTACTGAAATGTGATCAAGCGTGGTGGATCTACTTGACACGGCCAGTGTTTGAAAGTCTTCTGTGAACTATCTTCAGAGAAGGAGACAAGCACTTGACACAAATGTTGAAATGTCTGGACTTTCCCTTCAGTTTGGTCAAGTGGCTTTCAGTCACTATAGAGTGGCGAAATCGAGACGAAATCAGCGCTCTGGTGAAAGTTGGATTTCAAACAAACTATAAATAAAGAAAACAGAAAGAAGAGAAATTCACTAATAAATCTCAAACGTAGGAAGCGTGAACTCGATAAACCCAGACTACAGTTGCAGTGCCAATATTTCCTAGACGTTATCCGCAAGTGAAGGAGTGTGCCTAGTTATAACCCTGTTGAAAGAGATTTGGACATTAAATGTTTTAGTGACCTTCTCGAGACAGCGCTGACCACATTCAAATTATTGACGTTCATGGGAAGTGAGACTTGTGCATTGAGAGCGTCAGATAATAGAAACTATTTAATTGTGTTTTGTAACTTGTAAACAAAGATGTGTCTTGCCGATAAAGAGGGATAAAACACTCAGATTGTTCAATTTCAAATTCTGAGGAAGCTTCACCGACATCCACTTCATGATATCAAGAGAACGGTCACTAGCAAATAAATACAGGGCACACGAACGTGTGCATTTATAATTAACTTCCTTGTCTTCGTCTTATGTGACTTGGTCTTCTTCTCTTTGTTTTCGTCTTTGTAACTTCGCTTTTTTCGTTCCAAACTTCTTCTTCTTCTTCTTCTTCTTCTTCTTCTTCTTCTTCTTCTTCTTCTTCTTCTTCTTCTTCTTCTTCTTCTTCTTCTTCTTCTTCTTCTTCTTCTTCTTCTATGTCACGATACGATCTCAGTGATTCCAGAAGTTAGTACTTGTAATAAGTTCTTCTGGTTATTGAGAGACAACGAGACTATGCCCTTAAACCAAATGTTACTTTAAACCGTATTGATTTAAATGTTTCCAGTCCCTAGTCCAGACAAAGCAACCCAACCTTGGGTAATATTACCTAAAACTGTACACTGTAGGCTAGGAATTCTAGTTCATGCCAGTGTCAGAATGTTATCTCCTGACCAGACTGTAGAGACTGAGCGGGGCCCCTTTTGAACAGGTTAAATTGAGTAGACGCTAGACATTGTTGGAGCCGGGAGGTCGGAGTTTAACACGTCAGTGGAAGTCTGAGAGGAACATGTGTTTTGGCAATTAGGAAATGTTTTAATCTTGATCTTGGTC
>CAJHNH020004072.1:0-48923 GCA_905116865.2 Candidula unifasciata | reverse complement strand
CCCTAGAAATTAGTTTACTTGGAATTTGTACGGCATGGATCCAGGACTACACCTCACGGCCGAATTTATGAACAGAATATCATCGTACAGTAATGGAGACTAATTAGAGCCGCACAGTGACCTATGTTTTTTTAAGGTTTTCCTTACTTGCAATTCAGAGTTGTATGCTTTTTCTTCGAAGTGTTTCTGGTGTGAAGGGATTTAAACCAAGTTACATATTTTCCATCAAGTTTTAACGCAAGCCAGTGAAAGTTAGAGAACCACAGAGTATGGAACAAAAAGTTAAATGCAGACCAAAACAATTGCCTAAGGAACTGATAAACATTAAATGGGATGAACTGAAGACAAGTTAAGAAATAAGAGATATGTCTGGACAAATGCTGTTATCATCAGTTATAAGACAAAGAAGATGGCGATATATGTGGCACACCATGAGGAGAAAGACAATCACCAAACAAGCATCAAAATGGGAAACAAATGGACTGAGGAAACAAGGGTGTCAAAAAGAGACTCTAAGAAGAACATTGCGAGAGGCTAAATGTGGTGGACACCACATACCATTACTTATTCTAAATAGCATTATACATTACTTTAGGCTGTAACAGGATTAACAATTTGTAACTGTAAGAACTGTTTTATCCTGCAATTGCTCTGTTGAAATGTTACCAATCTGTATGTGAAAGATCAGTATCATCCTACATTTTGCTTCTGTGTGAGGAAAACAGCTGACTTAGGACATCAACTATCATGACAGGACAGGAAAAGGTGAAGGCAGTGCATCTAAGAGGTATGTGAGATATGGGGTAATCTCTGTCGTCTGTCGTCTGATCTGTCTGTTCTCCTCTCTTTTTTTTTCATGTGCGACGCAGCTCCACCGTACCGCTACATCGCATCGACCCGTCCCCTCTGTCAGCCTCAACACTACACACCAGTAGAGAGACGCGCTAAAGACAAGACCTGATCCGGGTGGAGGATGTAGACGAGTAGAGAGAGACTGAGAAGCTGTTTAAGGTCTCTTTGTATCCAGATAAATCAGAACATACAACAGCTCTATCACGAACTGTATTCAGCCAATGAGTGCACTGCTGATATGCATCCTGGTAGAGCTGATGTTCATTGACATTATCTTCAGCTCGACTCAAGCAATTCTGAAAAATATATATCCATAATATTCCCAGTAGAGGTGTCACAACAAATGAATGCAGTTTCTAACATTTCAAAAGAATTGACATGTCAGATTATTACTGATGTTGAATTTCTGGTGGAGAATCGTACAGCCTAACTTGACAATGACAACATAATTTGTATTTCAGCAAGAAGATTTATTTTTTATGCTTCATTAAATGTTCATTTACCTCTGTAGTAGAGCACTTTATGAGTTACAGAAAAATAGGCCAGGAAAACAAATTTGCACTGCATTGTATGTGGCTGCATTATTTACATTCATTAAAAAAAAAAACTTTGTTTTGAATATGGGATCAAGCGGAATGGACAAGCAGTCCAGTTGTAAACTAAGGCACTAATAAATGCTGGTAGATGCATGGGCAGAGTCAAAGTAATCAATACTGCTATACTGACTAGAAATGACACTAGCCCGACTACTTCTTTCAGTATGATCTATCAGTTAAATTGTTCCTTCTTGATGTCCTGCTTTTGCAAATTGTTGACTGCCACATTTCCTGCAATACAAAAGTGTGCAAGGATCCACTTCAGTAGCTGCAAGGATCCACTTCAGTAGCTGCAAGGATCCACTTCAGTAGCTGCAAGCATCCACTTCAGTAGCTGCAAGGATCCACTTCAGTAGCTGCAAGGATCCACTTCAGTAGCTGCAAGGATCCACTTCAGTAGCTGCAAGGATCCACTTCAGTAGCTGCAAGGATCCACTTCAGTAGCTGCAAGGATCCACTTCAGTAGCTGCAAGGATCCACTTCAGTAGCTGCAAGGATCCACTTCAGTAGCTGCAAGGATCCACTTCAGTAGCACACTGTTTTGGCAGACAGCTATTTTCACTCTCGTGGAAATGAGTTATTAAAAAAAAAAAAATGCAAATTCGACATTTCTTTTGTATTCTTTATGTGTCTGACAATTTTGTTAGCACTAAAGCTCTTCTATTAATGTTCCTCTATGGATGAATGCTGAATGTCTGGTTAAGTGGATTCAAGGACCAACTTTACTTTACCAAAACTATCCACTGGTTCTATTTTCTCTTTCCGACCACATTAGGGACTGTGTCTCAGTGAATATGATTAAAACACATCCTCAGCATATTGTGAAATTCGTAAGTTAAGATTGTGTGTAGATTCCCATCAATTAGTCTGTTCGTCTCTAAATATGCATCATGATTACATCACTCCTTTGATGGTTGTGACTTGCCATAATGTCTTTGAATGCTTATTTTGTTCCTCAACTGCTCTGAAGTTGTCAGCTGCTGAACAAATTTTTATAATCGTCATCAACCAAAGCACCCATCTCCTTAATATCAGTCCAACTGAGTTGCTCACTTAGTTACACAAAAAATGCCTTCCATCATCAATCAAAGTTAACATCTGGAACTCATGACAGTTCAACCATATGCTAATGAGAATATGTCATACACAGTCTGTCAATTAGTTATGAGCTGGGTTGTCTTCATGGCATTCCAGATACGTCCGCAGATGCAAAGATTTCCTTTCAAAATATAAATCAGTGCCCCATAGTTAATGGTGCCAGTCCTATGCTGGTTGACAGGATATTTTATATGCCCGATTGCCTCTCATTCCTTGCTGTGCCAATCTTTACTCCCAGTTCTCACTTTCTTAGCAGCGATGTTGACGAACTGCTCCCAAAATCCCCTGACCATCATTTCTCTAAGGGCACTAGGTATTTTTGTAACAATTCAGCTCAATAATATCACAATGACGTCATGGGACAGTCAAATAATTTTGGAAGTGGTAAGATAGGGCTTTTTCAGTGTGTTTTAAGCTGTCTTCCTGTGTTGCCAAGGTTTTGGCGAGTGTTGCCAAGGCACATGACAGCCCACACTCCTCAGTCATGGACCTGTCAATATCTTGTCACCTCTGTGCGAATAAGGCACTTTCAAATCTTGGATTGTCTTCTATAGGTATATAGTCCTTCTTTTGTACTTATGTGTCAAGATGTCGGGTTAAGTACTCAATTAGATGCTAATTCTCTTAGGATTGACATATATTTAAATTCAGCCTTATTGGTGGGTGATTCATTGATAGTGAAGCCAGATTTTAATGGCCTAACTACGGCATTGGGCGCTGATGAATCCCCTCACGCCTCTATCAGGAGAGACGCTTAGTTTAAAATATTTCTTGATTGAGCTTCCTGAGAGGACAGACAGCTGCTGCCTTTTTTGTATATCTGCTTACCTTCGTTTGAATTACCGATTCATCCGAGAATGTCCATGAGCATGGGTAAGTTTAATTATAGTTTATGAGTACCACACATTCTGCCCTGCTGTTGAGTGTTGGACACAGGCAGCTATGTAAAGCAATGGGACAGCTGTAGGCCCATTCAAATTCAAGGAGGGTGTGTAACCTAAGCACTCCCTTACAAGCCGAGGAAAATTCTTTCCTCATACTCCTTCAATGTGTTCCAGACAGTATGGACATATTATATATCCATTTTATAGTACCCTTTGCTCATATTTAATATGTATATAGGATTTCATTAACTAGGGCAGAATCAGGGACATAGCACACCTTATCGATCGGTATCAGCTGGGGTCAGGCTAATTTTAGTAATGTGTGACATCACGTCCATCTTGCCAAAAGTATAAACATGGAATACCAGCCGGAACGTAAGATAGTTGTAGCATCTTTGTGTGGCCCATACACATTTCTCACATCCATAGTTCTCTATTTGGGGTGTACCTGTGTGAGTATAGGTATCCCTTTATGGAAAGGGAATGGAGTTACAACTTTATATGTTGGCATATGCAGACTTCACTGTCTCTAGAGAGCAGCATTACAGAGAATTT
Organism: Candidula unifasciata; assembly: GCA_905116865.2. NCBI lineage: Eukaryota > Metazoa > Mollusca > Gastropoda > Stylommatophora > Geomitridae > Candidula > Candidula unifasciata. The sequence continues at coordinate 44,938 of CAJHNH020004072.1, read as the reverse complement.
TGTTTCTTGTTAACCTCACCATTGTCAATGGCGTTCCTGGGTTTGTTACAGACTTATGCAGTCCATAAAGGCCTAGCACAGACCTCTGAGCTGAACTATGTGGATAAATGGATGGGGGGAGAATATTGTATAGTGTTGGATAATCGCTAATTCTGATTTTCCTCTTTGTTGCAGGATATTAGTACTATCTGGAAGCCAGGTCAACAATCAGTATCCTAGCAATATTCAGTGTAACCCACATCCAGTAAACAGGAGGAGGGATCTGTTGTGTACCGCTCATTGCCTGCCCATGCACCATGTCAGTGACTTCATAGTCAACAACTGCCTGTGGTTCTGTGATGTTCACTACCAGCTTGTATCTGCAACATTCCAGATCTTGTAGGTCATCATAAAGCCTACAACTGCCATGACCAGAGGGTGACATACAGCTTAGACTGTAATATGGTTTAAATTTAACAGGGACCCATCTTCCTGAAATACTCATTAATAGTGACTTTAGCAGTAGGGTAATTGTGTAGACAGTCGGTTCTATTCATTGTTGTGTTTGCTGAGACATGATCCGCAAGAAGGAAGTCTCAAAACATCATACCTGTTATACCAGAAGTGTGAGGATGCCTCCGTTCAAATTAACAGGATATCCTGGGCAGATAAGTGGGATCGGCCAGTACCTGCTGTGTATTCTAACATAAAGTGCCAGTTTCCTAGGTCTGAAATTCCACACTTTTGTTGTGATGATTCTGGCTGCTACTAGGGACAACCCAGGAGCATATCCGGAGTAGAATATTCTTTGCTTCCTTGGTTGGTTTGATTGATCTTGTTGAATTCTTTTCTTGTTATTCCTCCATGTGTTGCACTGATTATTTGATGTTTTGTTATTTTACATTCTGTAGTTAGTGTACATCCTTCCAAGTTCTTAAGTGTCTGGAGTATCTGTTGTATGGTTATACTTCATGTTATGCTGTGTTAATTTGACTGGCATAGGATTACTATCTAGTCAGAGGGGTTTTAAAAGTAGTGAGGCAGTCAGGTCAAGTTGTACCTGGGAATGTTTATGTATTCTGTAGTGCCATAATTTGAGTCGCCTCACTTCTGAAGTAGGTTGGATGTTCATTGCAGCTGCGGGATACCACCTAGACCATTGCGAGCCAACATCCCAACACTAAAATTACTTCAGAGTGCCTTTTGGTTCATTAGGGAAAATCCTAACAAAGGCACATGACAATGGCATTATGTGACAAGCGCGCGTTCCCAAGGCTTTGGTGCATTGCCAAAGCTTTGGTGTGCTTTTTCTCTCCAATGATTTCCAGCCACTTGTGTTTGTGGCATCTTGTTCCAGTTGTCATTGCCTTGAATATCCTTGAATATCTACTAACGTGAACATTTTTTTGGATTGTCAATTGGTGCGTAAACCCTGAAGTATACATCTATAATAATTGGCCCTTTTTAGGGCCCCCACTGTAACCCTAATTGCAATTTCTCTGATTGCACAGAGCTTCACACACACACATACATTGCAAAACAGCATCCTCCTAGCCAGCGAAAATGAAAAGTAGAAACACCAAAAGGTAGGGATCGACCAAGCAGAAGATGAAATGAAAGAGTCACTGATATCTTGAGACTCCAAAACATAACAGATACCGTTAACGTGTGATGCCTAGTGGCACAAAGCAGAATATGGACATGAGAAAAGAAGTATCTATCCCAGTAGTGAGGTATAGGACCCTTTTCCATGCCTTCAGGCATATTGGGTATTTGAGGCTTGACCTATATTTTATAGACCAAGCAGCACTTGGTGACTATCATGCCAGCCACCTTTACTTCCCATGAATGCACAGGTATCTAGGGCATAGACCTGGGAGCCAAGGTCATTTCTGGAAGAAAAAAAAAGTCCGGCTCCGTCAGGACCCAAACCCACAACCTTCCCATCTGAAGGTGAGCATCTAGCTGCTACACCACGGCAGCCCTCAAGACTGTCAGTAAACTAACATAAACTAAAATAGTTTATAAAACAGCTGAACTGATATAAAACATTAATTGTAAAAGTGTTTGAAGTACTGTCTGTATCATGTCATGTTTAGCTTACCACAGTGACCTTTAGAAGGTTGTTGTATTTGCTGTTGAGCTGTTTCAGTTTACTCTCAACTTGAACTGAGGACAGGGCTGCCCCCTTGTCACTGACACTGTCAATCATTGTCTGATATGACAAGACAACCTGATGATGAACCTGTAAATTGACAGTTTTTAGATTTCTTAAACAGTCTTTTTGCTTATAAGTATTTTAGTTTTTTAGTTCAAGTAAAAATAAGCTCCAGATCTTTGGTAAAATAAATGTTATTAATTCCTCACTTTATTGGCAATATGAAAATTGCATCTCATGTTAGTTAATTGTTTATTATTGAATAGCTCTGGTACAGATTTTAGTGGGCTACAGTTTGCGGGGACTTCAGTAGTTTGTGTGCATAACAAGTTGTCTTAATGTATAAAGATATGTGATGACATGCATAGTAACTCCAGAATGTTGTGACGACATGCCTGGTAACTCCAGAATGTTGTGACGGCATGCCTGGTAACTCCAGAATGTGTTTTCCCCCAACTGAATTTTGTGTGTCTTTGTATTGTAAGATATAGAGGAAAACATTGTTCCTGGCCTGTAGTCTAAATCTATGTCAACCGGATTTAATTTATCTGGACTACAGCTGAAGTCAAACATCAGTACCCTTGCCGAGGTTTGAGATGTCAGATAATTCTGATAACATTGACTAGACAGACTTAGTGGCACCAGTGAAGTGCAAAGCTCAGACATAGTGTCTGGAGGTTTTCCTCCAAGGAGGGTGCACTCCTTGTCTCGCTCGCTACATGCACCATTTGACTGCCTGATTGTCAATAGCCTTATCTTGACATTTGATTCGCTTGAATATACAGCTTGAATCTGTCTTGACTGGTTATTGTGTCGGCTTTCAAACAAACATTATATTGTCACCTCACTGTCCTTATCAGGGCAAATCAGATCACACAACCAGAGAAATGGCCTGCTCAAAGAAGTTGGCAAGACAGCACTCTTTCTATAAGCCGATAGCAGACAGCACAGCAAAATCAGACAAGCAGCAAGTGGTGACCAACAGAGAAATGTCCAGGCAGAAACCTCTTTGTTTCATAAGATATGTCAAACTTTTATTTTTGTTAAAAACAACACCATCACTCTCATATTCCTATTGAATTCACTGACTGATGCACTATCATCAAAGCATGCCATTCTTGATTGCAACATCGTAAACCAGTACCATTCATTTTATTTTGCTTTGGATTGAATATTCAACTTTTTGTCAAGTTCAAAAATAATAGTTGAGTAAATTGTGTATTTAGGTTCAAGTGTCTTTGTGCAGACTAGTTTACCTCATTTATAAATCACTTGATGGGGGCTTTTGTTATAAATTAATACCAGGAGAAGAGAAAGTTGAAGGGGTTAACCATGTTTCTGGATATTATCTCATTGAATTCATTTTGATATCTATCTCTTTTCCTACTCCTGTGGATACAAAAACAGCTACTCTCATTTTATTGTACGAGCCACTTTTGCTGTTTTCTGGGTTATCCAGGACTGTGTCTATGATTAACATAGCTCAGATATTAGTCCAGTTTCTCACATGGGTGTGCAGTGAGAGGATTCAAACCCACACACTTCTATAAAAGTGTAAAGTCCCAGATGGGTTGGCGACAACTGAGGCGCTCCCGGGAATAAAAACCTGACAAGATAGAAGATGTGGAGATCTGCTTATTTTTAACTTTCCCACTGCTAAGTTTTGGGATCAACTGTTGTGTTATGTGAAAAATCACTGTGGGGTATAAAAGGTTGATGAGGCCATGTACGTGTGAAGCACAACTCGCCAGAATGGCAGACTTGGAAATTAAGATCGGCACAGCAAAAAACGAGACGCACACCAGACACGTCAGAAGACTTGTTAATCAACATAGAACTGGTACTATTAGCCATCGAACGTTGGGGTTCATACTGAGGGGAGGATCTGAGCACCTATGGACATGTCCGGAGTGCAATGATGATAACCCAACTAACTAACTAACTAACTAACGTGTGAATCACAGGTACACATAGGCACTCGTGTTCTCTTCACGGGTTGGCATTGTGGACATCTGGGGCCACTAGAAGAGAGTGGAGCATAAGCCACTGGGGAAACAAGTCACCTGAAGGTCATGATGGACTTGGGAACTTTATGAATATTGTGGGATCCGTGTGGGTCAGTCAACAGGTTGTGAAACCCGGGTGTTGGCGAGAAAGCAAGATCCATGCTTAACTGACCATGGGTGGGAAAAGTCCTGTGGTAGTTTGAATCAGTCACTTTCAGTTCATCTATGTGTGTGGGTATGTATGCAAATTGTTCAAGTCTAGTGGACGCATGGACTTGTGTGACAGTCTTCCCAATGTGGTTTTATTCTGTGGAACTCGTGTAAACTGTTTGGATCACAATGGTAGGTCATGGGTCATAATTCTGTCAGTGTGATTTTCTAGAATGTACTTGTGTTGGCCATGATTATGGGGTTGACACGGTTGCAGCTATGTGACGATGGGTGTCAGTGACCTTAAGTGGACAGAAGGTGCTGGCGTACTTTGTGTGTGTTGACCAGCATGGAGTTGTGATTGGTAGGTATCGGAGGCTGATCAACAGTATGTTAGTCAGTGATACTTCAATGAGTGGCTGGGGTAGCAGCCTGGAGGTCTGTAGTCTTTCACCAAGTGGTGCCTCTACCTTGAATCTTTGGGTGGCCGGGGTGTTTTAAAGGAAGAACCATCAGAGGATTGCTACTACACACCACATGGGTGTATCTGTGCGATCGGGTGTGAGTCACCCATAGCAGGCACCTGGTACATAGTTCACTGGGGTGTACTGTCCACGTCTGGACAGACTGCTGATTCCTTTGTTCCAGTTTTAATCACAATCAGCATGTGCTGTGCTAAGGAAAGTGGGCGACATGATTAGTGGACAGAGGGAATCCAGTGTGTAGGTGTTGAGGACCGACATTTAACAAATAAACCCCTAGAAACTTGGCAAGCGTGCAATACATCCACTGGCCGCAAGAGTCACTTTGTAAATATTTAAACATGAATCTGGAAATTTTGGAAACAAACCATATCTATTGTAAATATTTAAAAATGAATCTGAAAATTTGGTGAAATAAACCATATATAACAAAACTAAGAGCCAGCAAGTCATAATTCATTAAGTGTGTAACAAACATTTAATTTTGAATATGTGTTTATCTAATATAAATACTTCAAGAAGCTGTGATTTGCGTAGATTTACTATAACTAATAATATATAGTGAAACACTTTACAAACAGAAAGTTAAAAAACCTTGTAATTTTGCAACAGTATTTTCTTCTCCTGTAATGTTGCCTTGAGTTCAGATTCTACATCAGCCTGTGCTTCCATGTCTGCCACCCATTTGTTTAGCTGATCAAAGCTTTCATCAAATGACAGCCACTGCAGCTTGATGACGTCTAGCTCTCTCTGGCAGTCACTGAGGCTGTTGCTAAAATTATTCCATCCCTCTCTCAGTGCACACAGCTCGTGGCGAATTCCTTCCTTGCCTTCAATTGAAGTAGACGAGTACAGTCTTTCTCCAGCCTCAGTAGCTGCATCAACATAATGGCTTCCCTCTTCTCTGAGAACCACTAGATCCTATTTAAAAAAAAATTATGTTAAATTGGACACATACATAATTTTACACAACCTATATGACAAACACATAATTAATAATTACACTTTCATAGTGGTGGGTGAAGTAATGTCAATGAAACTACATTTGTTACACTTCAGAATGAATTCATTTCTTCCCTAATAACTGCAGGGGTTTACTGAAAACTACCAAAAAACTGAATGCAGCAATGCTAGTAAGCTATACTAGAACCCTTGTGGGAGGTGCTCAGAAATTAAATGCAATAAATGAGCAAACTGGTGTTGCCAGGAATCATCTTCTGAGGTTAGCTTCATCATTATCTAATTCAGAAATTTAAAACAGCATTTAAAAAAAAGGTACCAGGAAATATTAAGGAAAGTAAAGTGACAGAGTTAATTTTTCCATACCCCAAAAAAATTGCAGACTCGTTTTTTTTATAATAAAGCTAGCACAAATGTTTCAATAAGTGGAAATAAACCCATTTTTTTTTTTTAAATTACAGCTTGTCTGTTGTTTCACACAACTTTAAAAATATTTAGAAGCTTAATAACAGCAGCTTAGTCAAATCTTATATACATTCACAAAGGCATCCCCCAACACTTCAATGAGGTAGAAGGTGGAAGAGAAGAAGAACAAGAAAGTGCATATTTGATTTCTAAGGTAACTGGCTCTTACAGAAGACAACAGTGTAAATTTGACTCTTCTGTACACAGTAGAACAATGAGAATATTTTACATCACTGAAAATTGTCAACCATAAAATGAATGAAATCTCAACTGAAATATAAACAGGAAATACTGAAGAACTTTTAAGTTAGAATATAGATGTGATATTCTAATAAGAACTAATAAGATTAGGTGAGTTTTCTTGAAATGTAGCTATTTAATTAACTTTTTCTGTAAGCATGCCTGCATGTGTGTGCGCATGGGTGCATCTGAAGGTGTGTGTGTGCGCTTGCATGCAAGTCCATATTTGCCACTCTCTCTTCCTGACTGTCCCTCTCTCTGATCAACTTATAGCAATGGCAACTAGGTTTTAATAAAAAATTCTCTTCCTCATATTTTGTTTGTATATTCAGTCAGTTGCATTTTTCTATTTTCTGCTGCTATGACTGTTTAACATCAGTACATTTGGCACATTTCCATACAAGGTCAACCCCTTCTTTGGTAGCCAATAAAGTTCCTAACGATGGCAGTGGCAACTAAATTTAAAGTACATCTATCTTTTTGTAAAATATGATATGGTAGAATGGTTTTACAGAAGAATGCTTAAAATTCTTGGACAACCAAGTGAGTAATCTAGATGTTTTGAAAGAGGTAAAAGACCTGTAGTTGTTAAGATATATGTTTGTCCCTGCCAGTTGGTAAGGCTCTTGATGATGCTGATGATGATGAAGATGATGATAATGATGACGATGATGACATTGTAGAATAATGAAAGTGTTTAAACAAATAACCTAATTTTCTTTGTTTGTTTGTTTGAATCACTCAAATAAAACCGAAACTTAAGATTAGAAACACATAAACACTTCATACTTTTACAATAGCCAGCTTATTGTTCAGAGAATTTTCCTCATCAACCAGACTAGAGCACTCCTCCAGACTGTGCTGAACTTTATCCAGCCATGCCAGAGCTGCCTTGTGCTTCTCTAAATATTCACTGTGATCTTTAATGTTCTGGTTGCATTTCCCAATCATTTCCTGGTCAGATGCAAACAAAATCTGATTCATTGTATAAGAAGGTAAGTGGTGCATTTATATAAAACTCAGGCATATTATTTACTATTTAACTCTTTCAGTCCCAGGGGGTTTAGCATCAGAGGCCCAAGGGATGGTAATGTAATTTTGACATTTCACAAGTGTTACACATTAAACCAGCTCATACGAATTCAACTGCTGTGCAACATACAAATATTATATATCAAAGTGACCAGGGAGTGTTGAGGAATAATATTAGAATACTGCTATAAAAATAAATTGTTACTAGTTAATTATTAGTAGAATAAACATAGGAATGTTTGGGGAAAAATTAGTTTAAAAAAAATTTTGTTTCCAATTACCACATGCATTACATCAAACACAAAGAACAGAAAATACCATTCAAAACTGACGGTTTGCACCATTATACTGGCCAGTTGTAAATTAAAAATCTGAATGCATCACACACTGATTGGCTGCATGGGTAGTAACCAATTAGCACACCATACGTTTCTTGGGACTCAAAGAGTTTATAGTATATCATATGATTGGCATATCAATCATTTGATTTTATCTCTATGTTTAACTTTACTATGCTTGTAAGAGATTTAACTTTTTAAATTTTTTTTTTGGCGGAAAGGGAATTGGGGGGGGGGGGGGGGTCCCCCAGAGTGTTAATTCATATTGTTTTAGGTGCTAATAACATTTTAATCTAAGTCTGCAGTTATTTATATCTTTTACTTCTTACCTAATTCAAACTTTATTAATATCTTTATATTAAAATAATACACAAAATAGTTTATATTTGCTCTTTTGTTTTTGTTTTAATAATATCATTTGTTGTTTATACTCAATTGATGATGTTACTATAAATCAAAAGTTATTTCCTGGATTATATTATGTGCATGTGTCTATAAACTGTAAGTTGCATTTTCTTTACAGGACGTTTGCAGAACCCACCCCAGCATTTTGTGACTGTTGTGATTTTTCTAGGCACATTTTATGTTCAGCAGTTTGACATTGCTTTCTAAAAGGTCAGTTCTCGGTACAACTGTTGAAACCAACGCAAAACAAATGATACGCACCTGGGATCGAACCCAGTACCCTGACATCACAAAGTGCTTTTGCAATGCCTAAGCCACAGACGCCAATGTATATCAACAGTGATTAATATTTATATTCCTAATTGATAATTTTCTTTCAAAGTAAGTGTCCTAAACACAACTTTAGGTTGCATTTTGTCTTTCTATATAGGACACTTAATAGTTCACCGCATAAACTGTGAAAATATTATAAGGTCTGCAAAAAACGCTAAAGACTGTGAGACATCAAACCAGTCACATAACTCTTGTAGTAGACAATGGGAAATACACTATAATCCAGGAAACACAGCGCTGGGACTAAAAATCAACCTGGAAACATTATTATTTCATTTTACTAGTTTCTGTAAACATGCTGTCTGTTTATTAACTAATATTAAACTACTAACCCAATTATTTGTTGTCGCAGTATTTTATTATTACTCCCTAACAATCCCTGGTCACATTGATTTTAATATGTGTATGTTGCACCGCAGCTGACTTTGTATATTATGTTTTAATGTGTTACACTTGTAAAATTGAAAAATTGTATTACCATTCCTTGGGCCTCTGATGCTAAACCCTTTGGGACTCAAAGAGTTAAGATAGAAAAGAGAATAAGACAGTTTTGCATTCTTTCTTCATGGCCTATTCAACATCAATGCAGTCAGTGTCATGAGAAAAGTATAAAAAGATTATGAGACCTGTAACTGTCTTGACCCCTACAAAAACAATTGAAATAAACTATTTCAGAACTTAAGGAAAAATGATGTTGTACCCCTCTCAAACAATGAAAAAGGATTAGGACAGTTAATCCTGTCTGATAAGAGATACGATTAAGATGAAAATATAATGCTGAACCTGCAATTTAAAAAATAGTGTAACAGACAAAACTGGATATCAGTAAAAATTTACAGTCAACAATAAAGACATTGAAAATGTCACAAACTTTGAACACACTGGCTCAATATTTAATAACAATGGAGACCGTTCACCAAAAATCATATTAGCCGTAGAGCATTAAACATTTCAAGCACAGCACCAGCAAACAAACTGCAGTAAAACATTCTGAGAACATGTATTTTCCCTCGTGAGTCTAGACCATTTCACAGCTATTAAAGAAAAACAATGTGCATTTGAGACTGAATAATAAAGAAAATAATTTTGAATACCATGAATCAAAAAGAAAAATAATATTCTTCTACAGGATCTGAACACTAAAAATAAATAGCCCATAAACAGCATCAGGTCTAAGATACTGACACACTACCACTATACTAATGCCACAACCGTTTAGACAGTACAGTAATATCAAAGATACAGGAGTTGATCAACATGAAAGTCAATGGCTTTGGCATGACACTATTTTCATGCAGAGGTAGTGACAAGGAAACCAAGAGCTTTCTAGTAGGACATGATCAGGGTAATAGTGTGCAAAGATAGTGCTACATCATGATCAGGGCAATAGTGTGCAAAGATAGTGCTACATCATGATGAAGGCAACAGTGTGCAAAGATAGAGCTACATCATAATGAGGGCAAAAGTGTGCAAAGATAGTGCTACAACATGATGAGGGCAATAGTGTGCAAAGATAGTGCTACATCATGATCAGGAAATAGTGTGCAAAGATAGTGCTACATCATGATCAGGAAATAGTGTGCAAAGATAGTGCTACATCATGAAAATGATTATTACAAAATAATTTGGCTGTCATGTTCGTTTTAGCATATCACTAAATAATGTTTATATGCAAGGTGTGTATATTTGATCTGTTTGAAAGTAATACGGTTGTAATTTTTCATTTTGGTAATTGTTTCTCTAGGAAATTTGATACCACACCCTTAGGTCTGAAATAGTTTAATGATCTTTCATAAACAATATATTTAAAAAGCATTTATAAATTGAGTAGTAAACTGTATAATTTTGAACAGGGAATTTTGATTCAAATATAAGGTATTTTACTATAAGCTCTCAGTAAACAAACCTTCACAGCAGAGGTCAAAGCATGATAACGGTTAACTAAAAGACCAGCATGTGAAATTGTCTGACTGTCACCAGTGACTTGGCTGATCTGCTGTGCTATGGTTCTAAGATCCTCAAACTCTGCTTGGTGAGACTGAACAGACTGACCCAGCACCTTCAAAAACAAGAAAACAAACGGTTTTTTAAATAATGCAGACATAAACAATATCTTGCACAATACAAATGTGTTAATGCAGTTAAATCAAAATAATGAAGCACAAAAATTAATAAATTCAACCAATATATAAAAATATACGCCTGACAATAAATTGTGCAATGTACTGTTTATATCCGCATTATTTAAATTCATTACAGAAAACGTTTTAAATCTTTTTTATCCTCCTCTACTGACTTCTTCTGCTGCCTTTTATCCCTCATTAGAGCTTATGTCCTCAGTTCATTCCTTACTCTCGCAAAGCAAACTAATTGTCTCTAGCCACACAATTGCTTTTGTTACCGACATCACCTCCATAGTCTGACTACTTATAGTCAAGCAAAAGCCCCACTATATTCTTTTAGTTTTCAGATCTTTGTAATTGTATTATGATGAATCCATCAGTGTAGATAAACTGTTTCTCCATCAGCAAAATTTTCAAGAATTAACGCTTGAGCTTCTGTCTTAACCACCAACTGGCCTTTTTGTTTGCAGTCTGTCCAGTTTTATGCCGACTGAAAAGGGTATACACCACTCGGCTGGCACTTGTACACATTCCTATGATATCTTGTTGTATGCATCGTCAAGATCAATTGCAGCAGCACAAGTTACCATCCTTGTGTGGGACCTGTCATAAACATCAAATGCGAAGATCGCTGTATTCCCTTCATCATCATCATGTAGCAGGTCCTTTGCAGAATGTGGCTCTCATCACGGTCTGCCTGAAAGAAACTTAAGTACTTTCATACTCAAGGAGTCACTTATATCCTGTGCCCATCTTTGTGTCAGTCAGCCCCTTCCCCTCCTTCCTGGTATGATGCCTTCTGCTATAATTTTGTCCAATCTGTCGTGGCGCATGATATGACCAAAATGTTTCAGCTTCCGAGACAGGACTTCCGAGACAGGATACTGTTTATTAGCCAATCTTCCTTGATGTTGAGATCTTTCAAGATGTCAGTATTTCTCCTCTTCTTTGTCCAAGATATTCTGAGAATCTTTCTATAGCATTTTAGCTCAAAAGCCTCTATTCTTTTTCTTTAGGACTGGGAGATAGTCCAAGACTCACGTCCGTATGTTGCTACAGGGAAGATTCATGCTCTTATTATTTATGTATAGGAGGACTCTCTGTTTTGGCAATATCCTCCCAAGGTGGATGGAAGGAGCCATAACAATTTACGTGTGTTCAATAAATAGTTTCTCCATGTTATTTTATGTTAAGATGACTGATGTCATTGCACACTGAATACCCCCATGTGTTCCCGTTTCTCTGACGCAGCAGCTTTCCCAAGGTACCTCTACTGAAAACTTCTATATGAAAATCATTTAATATTTGAAATACTAAAAATTGTCACTTTTCCCCATTAACTTTAGCAAATTTTGTTAACATAAGTGATGTCCTCAACTTTTTATTACATAGTAGATACTTTGCAGAACCTTACTCATATTAAAAGCTTGATAGAAAGCCCCTTAGTTTCTTGTCTGTTCTCCTGCTCCAAATTAAATGTCAAAAATTATTATGATTCATGTATTTAAAAATTAAATACACAAGAGCAAAAAAAAAACTTGCAAACGTAGAGTTTTTTTTAAAAAAAGACTTCATTGGCAGTCATTACATTGCTCACTTACTTTTAAGTGCTCCAGCTGCTCCCTCTTGCTTGCAACATCAGCCTTAAGAGAAATCTCTGACTTCATTTCAGTTTCACTGTCTTTGAGCCACTGAGACAAAGATTCCAAGCAGTGGTCATATTTTTGCCACTGCTCAACAGAGTTGTCTAGTTTATTTCTGTTTAACAACAAAGGTATTTAATTTTATTTATTTCCTGAAGCTGAGGATATCAAAATCATAAATCAGATCATAAAGGCATATTCAAGGTAATTGTTTAAAAAAGAAAATTAACCATCTTGGTGGGGTTTTAATCACATGGTCAACAGGCTTGTAGAGGTTTGTTTTTTTCAATATCCAGAAACCATGAGTTGTAAACCCTTTGGCTCGGTGCTATGAATATTGCAACCCTTCGGCCTTGATTCCATGACAGGTATCGTAAATCTGGGAAAAAATGTGGCTTTTCTGCCTACCCTAACCACAAGGAGTTCGTCAAGTAGTTGCTGCGAAGTCAGCAACTATGCTAATGAGCTGGGCCAGGCTTGTAGATAAGCATGCAAGTCACTAAACTGCACCTTGCTTGAATAATTTTGATATGTATTGATTTGCTTTTGCTTATAGTCAACATGTTTGTGTGTGTGTGGTTTAAATAGTACTGTAAAATATACAGATGATTTAGTAGATCTATCACCAAAAGTTAGACTATAAATAAGTTATGAATAGACATATGTATTGAAGACACGATCAATAACAAGCAAATGGAACTCTTAAGACAAAAATAATTAATTAACAGACCAATTTACTTAATTAGGTACTAATTTTGATGGTCAAGGATATACGATTAATGAAATTATCACATACATTGGCAAGGTATCAGCAGCCTTTTAAAAATCCTGAACAAAATATGCAACTCTAAATTGTATAATTTTAAAACCATTGAGGTATTTTCTATTCTAATGTTATTTTAATAATTTTTAATATGCCAGTAAAAGTTGGAGAACCACTAAAGATATGGAATGAAAGTAAAATGCATCTGAACACAAATGGCTGAGGAAAATGTTGAAAAAATAATAGGATGAGTTCAAGACAGGTGAAGAAATAAAAGAATCATCTAGGTAACCACTAGTAATTCCAGTTATAAGTCATTAGGATTGCAAGGAATAGATTCTGAGCCCTATGTGACATATAATGGCACAACAGGACAATGAATGAATGAATGAATGAATACTCTACAATATAGCTTACTTGGTTTGTCTCAGGGATTTTATCAGATGTTGCCAAACACTTTCCATGTTTTTTTGGTTGGCCTCTAACTCCCCTCGTTTTGATTTGGGCAACACTCCTTTAATGGCATCCAGGTGATTTATAGCTGTCTGTCTCTTCAGCTCTCCATCTTCAAAGCTGACTTCTATCTCCTTTGATATGTAAAAAAGGAGTATTTTTTATTTCATTAAAAAAAGAAGTATCAACTTGCAGGCTGAACACATTCAGAATGTAATATTTTGTAAATGAAACTATGAGTATATCATGTATTTTACAAAAACAGAAAGATATTTGTAGTGCTTTTACAGGAAGTTTGCTCTTTTACATTATATACAGTATTTATAAAGCAGCCAATGTTAAACATGACTGTGATTGTAAGCATATTAAAACCTTTCAAGAATTTGTTGGTAAATGAAAGTTTTACATAACAGCAGTAGTACGTCCACGGCATTTTTCCTAGAAACAAATTGCTGGTACACACCACTAAGTGTCTAAAAAGGTACCACTATTCACCATAAAGTGTCTATAACAGTTGCTGGAGGGGGGGGGGGGGGGGGGGGGGTGGGGGGGAAATATGCCTATTAAAACAAAAAGAAAACAAAAAAGGTTGAGTACACATCTTCAACAGTCATGTACAAGTTGACTTATGATTACCACACACCCCCATCTTCTAGCCATCTCCATCTTCCAGTTATTGCTTCCAGGGGGCTACTTGGATCATTAACTCCAAAAGTGTTTTCCTCCATCAAGTTTTCTCACTGTCATCAAGTTTTTAAGTATATTTTCCTCATGGCACTGTCAAAAATTGTGGTTGTTCGTTCACCTTTGAACTTTAGTCTTGCTCCAGAGCTTGAGTTTTTTGTGTACATCCATTTACCGATCTGGTTTATTAGAGTGCAGACTATTGGTTCTTTACTTCTCAAGCAGATACATTCTGACTTCGAAGGAAACGCCCCTAATTAATAGACTTTTACAAAGTGCTTGTCAGTAAGCAGTGAGTGTTTTTTTCTTTCCCTACAATGGAGCCCCTTAAGTCATACTGGAAGTTGATTAATATACTTTTACTAAATTTATTTAGAAATATATGAAGGGGAGTAATCAATTAACATAAATGGAGTGCAGAATTAAATAGAATATATTTCTTCGGTCTAAAATAAATGTATACATTGATTTATACTGTCACGCTATCGCTATGCACCTGCTAAAACAAAAGTCAAATTATGATGTCATAAACAATTTTAAAAAAACCATTTAAAAACAGGTTTAGCAGCTTTCCTGGGTGGTTGTAACGGGTGGCTAGATTAGCAGCGTCTCAGGGTTAAAGCTGTTCTTTGTACTGAAAGTGGTATCTTTTTAGTAGTGAGTGTGATATAATGTAACACTGATATTAAATGAAGCAGCAGTCAGAATAGATGGAGAGACATCAGACTGGTTTGGCATCAAGCAAGGAGTCCGTCAGGGATGTGTGCTGTCACCGTATTTGTTCAACCTGTACGCCGAAAATATAATGAGAAATGTAAGAGATGATATAAACAAGGAACAATATGATGCCCTAAACATCGGTGGTCATGAAATACCAGAAATTCGTTATGCTGATGATACAGTATTACTATCAACATCACAAAATGGTTTAGAAAACTTATTAACCTCACTCCAAAGAAATAGTGAAAATCATAACTTATTTCTTAACATAGCAAAAACAAAGATAATGCATACAAACAAAACTGCCATGGAGAAGGAAATATATGTTAATGAGGAAAGATTGGAAGTGGTGGAAAATTTCGAATATCTTGGGTCACTGGTTACCAACAATGGTGACACAATGAAAGAAATTAAACGGCGACTATCAATTGCTTTTCAAAGACTAAAACAACTGAATAAATTATGGAATTGTACAGATAGAATTACAAAGGTCAGATTTTTAAGAGCATGCATCTTTCCCATTGCAACATACGCCTGTGAGACTTGGACACTTACTAAACAAGCGGAACAGCGCATAAATGCATTTGAATATAAATGTTACAGACAGGTTCTAAGAATATCTTGGTAAAGAAAAGAACAAATGCATCCATACTTCAAGAGCTGAATATTGAAGAGGGTTGGCTAGTAAAGACAATAAAACAAAGAAAATTGAAATATTTTGGTCACTTGAAACGTCATGGAAGTCTAGAGAGAACAATAATGGAGGGGTATATGCCTGGGAAGAGAGGAAGAGGAAGGCCAAGGAGAAGATGGGTGCAGGATGTGGCAGATGATCTCCAGATGGGTGTATCAGACGCAGGACATCTTGCTCAGGATAGGAAGGTTTTCCCGAGGGTTGTTATGGCAGCGAGGTTCCGCGAGGGACATGCTACTGAATGAATGAATGATATTAAATGCAAATGATAAAAATAGTAGGTACTGAAAAGGGAAACATGTGAATTGAAGAAACAAGGGCATCCAAGAAAAACTCTAAAATAAACACTTATGTTTCTTGTAAGGAGTATTTTATAAGGGGTTCCAGACTTTTCTAGTTATCTTTGTCTTTTGGAATTTTATAATTTTTGACCTCAGTTTAGCGAATACTAAAATTAATAGTAAAAAGTGAACAAGAATTAAATAGAAAAGAGCCACAAGAAGAATATTACAGAATGAAAATTACACTAGCTGTGTCATTAGGATTGCAACATCATTGGGATGGTGCTCTTAAACAATATTTTTGAAAAAGCAGCAATCAATAGAATTCTGACTTTTCCTTTATCCCACCTTAATTGTTGCTACTTTAGCTTCCAAATTGTGATGCTCGCCTGCAGTTTCTCCACACCAGGATATCTTTTCCTTTGTTGTGTTTAACCACCTCAGTTGTTGTTGCTGTGCTTCAGTACATTGATGCTCCAGATGTTCTAGAAGTGAGTTCTGTATGCAATTTGCTCGCTGCATAAGGGATTCAAACTTCTTTGCCACAGTAGCACTATCATGAACAAGACTAGTTGTCTCTGATGATGGATAATTTCTATGGAGTGATGCTGACTGATCATGAAGGGCAGAAATCTGATGCTGATGAGAGCTGAGCTCTTGCTGAAGATGCTGTTGAGGAAATAGTTTACAACTGACTGGTTATTTATAAATTAAACCAGAACAAACAACTTACAATTTAAACAATTAGCAGTTTATAATTTTTCATAAAACTAACCCACAACAAATATTTACTAGTAAAAGTATAGGTAATTCAACTATAACAATGCTGTATGAGGTGTAAGACCCATGTAATCTAGTCACTACATAAATATCATAGATAATTGCGAGTACCTGCACTTCAGGCGTTTCAATAAATGATCATGTAAGCAAGTAATTTTACCAGATAACATAGTTTGAGGATGTGTGAGTACTTTTTTAGAAAGAAGAAACCAGTCTTTGATTAAGGGTAAAATTAAACAGGTTGCCACCAGGAAACATTACTATCACTCAGCATATGTCACTTCACTATATAGGATAACAAATGTGATTGACTGACTGGCGTTGAACCCCACCAGGATATCTCACAGGGCGATAAATACCCGGTGACACAAAGTGCCACCATTCAGGTTGGGATCACCAGGAGACAGGTCCCAGAAACCCCACTGGTTATATTAGGGCCCCCGACAACAGCCGGATTGTGGCTCTAAAATACACAAATTTGCATCCCATATTGGGAAGGTTTCAAATGTTTAGAAAAGGAAATGACTACTGTTTGTAGGAAGCAGTTCTTTCTATGGGCATCAGTGTCCTATTTTTAGGGGGCAATATAGACTCATGGTCACAACGAGCATTCTGTAAAAGGTGACAAATTAAAGATTTGATGTGTTGGGTTGAAAGGCATGGACAATTTCATTAACTGTCTTCTATTGTGGGTGACTAGGCTTTTTTTTTTTTTTTGTATTGTTTTCAACTACGAATGAAAATACACAGGGGATAACCATATTTAAAGCCCTTGACACAGCAGGAAACAAATAAAAGTAAATTTTGTAAATATATATTTTTCATTACATAAGTTTTATTTATTTCTAAAATATACTTCCCTATTTATTGGTAAGTGGGAATACTGTAGACGTGATTTGCATCTTGGGTTTAGCCAGCCAAGTGGTTTTTCTAAGGTATGTACTTGTCCATGTGCTTGTTTTTCAGCAACACATGAATATATATTTATTACTTCTTTGTATGTGTGTTTGCGTGCGTGCAAGCATGTGCGCATGTGCATGTATGCGTGTGAGTGTGTGTGTATTTGAGGGGGGGGGGGGGGGAGAGAGAGAGAGAGAGAGAGAGAGAGAGAGAGAGAGAGAGAGAGAGAGAGAGAGAGAGAGAGAGAGAGAGAGAGAGAGAGAGAGAGAGAGAGAGAGAGAGAGAGAGAGAGAGAGAGAGGGAGAGAGAAAGAGAGAGAGAGATTTAACAATGTCTTCGAGTTGCTCAACCATATACTCAATGTAAAAAAAAAAAAAATACAAAACATTTTTCAACCTTGATAGTTTCATATCTTTGTATCAGGTTCTCTGTTTGTCCAGTAATATCATCACATTTAGAAAGATCCTCTTTGAGTTGATTCATCCATTCAGTCTCATTGGATATGGCTTTCTGTAAGTTCTGCTGTCCTTCAGAGAAAGATGACATCATAGACTCCAGCTGTTTTGCTATAAACAGAAATTAAGTCAATAATGCAAAATATACAGACTGACTGATATAACATATTATCTAAAACTGCAAGTGAAAAAGTAAAAGGAGTGTTCATTTAAAACCAATTACATGGCTTTATTACACAAGCATGAAAGAAAAATCAACTAAGCATTCATTGTGAATGAATTATGCATCATCGAATGATCAGAAAAAGTTGCTCTAAGCATTTAGGTAATGAAGGTTTAGGTAGGCCACACTAAAAGAAAAAAAAAACTGGTTGCTAACTGGACCAAGTGTTTACTGTGTTTATTACATCTGCACCTGTGTGGATTCTTTGACCTTAAGTGCTTTTTTTGCTATTTTAGAGGTACAAACAAATGAAACTCATATGGTGACAAATTTGGACTATAGGCTGGATGGTGCAGAGTTTTCTGCACAATCTTTGTAACATGTGGACAAGCATTATCAGGCAACAAAATCACACAATGAGAAAGCATGCCAAGACATATATTCTCAATGGCTTAATGCAGCTTGACTAGTGAAACACTATCCCATGTGGTCCTTTTGTGTCAAACCTATTGTAAACACATATTGCAGTTTCTTACGAACAAGCTTCTAAAATGTCCCAACTGACATATTGAATTCTTTTGCAAGTGAACATATGCTTTAACAGTGGTTGAGGGCCTCTGCTCCACTGGGGGTTTGAAAGACAGAAAAAGAAAAGAAGAGACATGTTTCTGTAGCAGAAGGCTTGTGTACATTTCATTACTGTCTAGCATTCTCTAGCCAGCGTCTTATAGATAAATTGCAGCTTATCAAGGGCTTATTGTTATATCCATTTCTTCTTCTTCTTTTTCATCTTGTACCTCAGCGAAGTGTTGGAGGAGATGTAATGTTCGTTGATAAGCTCTGGCAAGTGCACTATTAAGATTAATGTTCATTTGTGTAAAGCTGTTCCTAATGCCATCACTCCATTTTTTCTGAAGTCTTTCGCTCGCTCTATACCCATTGTAATGTTTCAGTGTGGCTCACAGTGGTAGATAGTACCAGGGCATTCTTGTTTGGTGTCTAAACCACTTCATTTGTTGTTCTTTAATGACCTGAAATATTATACCCACTGTACTGTCATTATTCACAATACATGACTAGTTTATGTATATTGTCTTCTGAAAATACCAAATCAACAATTAGCCTCTAAACCCAACTTTTTCAGACATTCCTTTGTTTACCCAGATAGCATATCCTTCTTGATGCATGATGCTTTCAGACCAGAAAGACCTGACTTTAGTTTTCTTTCTTTTTAAATATTATTTTCAAACAATTTACACTAACAGTGTGCCTAGCATACAAACAAAAGAAACTAATTCAAAGTGGCAGTAGAAGTAATCGCAATTTTTTTTTTAAACTGTATGTCTTTTGATGTGACAAGTATGAAGTTATCACTAAACATATGTTTGCATAATTACACAGCAGATGTATGCAAAGTTGGAACAATGGAAATTCTCACCATAAAAAAAGGGAAAGCCAATGCAAGAAAGTGGCAACAAATGTAAGTACCAGAGGTAAATAAAATGGAGTTACTACTAAACTAAACATTTGGTAACCTGACACAACAAATGTATGTTAAGTTGGAACAAAAGAGAGAAGATAAAGTATTTTTCAATAAATAATATGAATTCCAATACAGGGTAAGAAAACTAGCAGCTTGGATATTATCAAAGGCTCACCTACGTGAGTTTGACACCTGTTCAAGGAAAGCTGTCAACCATAAGAAATGATACTATTAGATTGATTTTAGGAACAGCACCTTGAACCAAATTCACTGAGAAGCACATGATGCAACCACAACAGTTACCAACACTGACACTTCACCAGCTACCAACACTGACACTTCACCAGCTACCAACACTGACACCTCACCAGCTACCAACACTGACACTTCACCAGCTACCAACACTGACACTTCACCAGCTACCAACACTGACACTTCACCAGCTACCAACACTGACACTTCACCAGCTACCAACACTGACACTTCACCAGCTACCAACACTGACACTTCACCAGCTACCAACACTGACACTTCACCAGCTACCAACACTGACACTTCACCAGCTACCAACACTGACACATCTGATATGAAAGCAAGGATGCCCAAGGAGAACATGTACTGAACAAATTAAAGATATTCTACATGTACATGGAATGAAAAATGCAGTGTTACCCATCAAGAACCCCCTCCCCCTTTTCCACCCAGGGCTTAATGGCAAAAGTGTAAGTTGATGATGATTACTATTATTAAATAATTACACTTAACAAGTTTTATTGGTTATAGATGTGCTCATGAAACTTTAATAACACTGCTTGCTGCAGCACTCATGAAAATGTACAAAATAGATACCTATGGAAGCAGCCTTCTCAAACTGAAGCTGTACATCTTTCTGAGCAGAGATCAAAGAATGCACTGGTTTGTGTTGATTTAGTTCTGTGAGATCTTTCGTTTTCTTATTCACTTCTGCCATCACACCTTGATAATAGGGTTCCTCTTCCTGAAGAATACATTACTGTAATGTCAACAAGCGGCAGCACTCATTTCATTTTGTCCTTTCAGTGCACTTATTAATGTACTCTATGTAACCCTTATCCATGCATCCACCTCCACACACACAACCACCCCCCACCCCCCACCCCCCCCACCCCACCCCAGCACTCAGGCCTGCGTACATGCACGCACCCATGCAAGCACCCATTCCTGCACAAATGCACACACATACACACACAAGCATATGAGGCACTGTCCCAGGATCAAGAGGGAATATAACTTATCTAGCTCACTACTTATGCAGTCACTATCTGGCGTTAAAAAGAAACAAACACATACAAGCAGTTATCCTAGAGTTCCAATCTCAACAAGATTTTTTTTCATTTTCTTAAAAAAACACATCTGTATCACACTTTTCTGATGTGATGCACAGGGAATAAATTTGTAATAAATTTGCATTTTTGTGTGTCATGCTAATTCGTGTAGTGGTTACATGATTACCAGAGTTTCTGATTAGATTAGTGTTCTTGTCCTATCCAAGCCATGTAGCCAAGTCATTTAGATATTTATCTCTTTATAGTTTTTGCCATCTTCTCAAAACATGTCCAAAAAATTGTGACTGTCTTGTTTAATTTATATAATCAGTTTACTGGGGGATTTTTTGGAACCTAAAAAGAAAACACTGTATCGAGTTAAAGACACATCAAAGACCTCAAACACTCATTCTTCAAGCTGCATACTTAGATGTTACCCAAAAAAAAAGTACATTTAATGCTAGCACTATAATTTTATAGACCAGTCAGCACTCGATGGGTGATGTGGTCAAAATTACACTGACCAGTTTTATTTCCCAGAGCAATTTCTAGTAGCAAATTTATCGGGGCCATCAGTTCTGCAAGCAAGAATGCTGGTCATTGTTCTAACATGGTTCTCATGTACTCATGTGGAACATTTTAAATACCTTAAATTCTCTCAGCACTGAAGTCACACTAACAAAGTCATCAAAATGTTTAAGGTTGTCTTCTAAGCTTTTGACCACTCCTTTAACCCAGTTTCCAGTCTCCTCCATTCCAGACTGCACCTGGTCCCAACAGGCAAGCTGTGCTTCCAGATTTTTTCTGTGCTCTTCAATATCCTGTAAATAGTCACAGAAACATAAGTTAAGCTTGGTTATAGAATAAATTCACTCAAATATTATTTAACTAATCAGTTGCACATGTACCTACTAAACATGATACTTTCACTAATTTAATTAATGTCCACATAAAGTTTTTTCAATTATCTGCAGAATTCTTCAGACATAAGCTCATCATCATTACTTACATGCTATCAAGAAAATTCCCTTGCATTAATCACTGACTACAACTATTACAACTGTCGAATAGATGGACCACATGAGATATCCTGAACCAGAAAGAAGAGTCCTGACCCCCCCCCCCCCCCCCCCCCCCCCCCCCCTTTCCAACCACCCTCCAACCACCAACTGTATCAATCAGAAATAGTCAAGAAGAGGTACTCACAAACACTAAAGATGAAAGGGATAGATGGGCTGAATATTTTGGAATACTTCTAAATAGACCAGCCCTAGAGGTTCATCCAGATATCCAGCTTCTAGAAATGGAACGAGATATCAACTGTGAGATACCATCTAAAGAGGAAATTAGAAAAGCTATCAATCTTCTTGTCGTGAAGTGATCCAACCCACCCCTACACATTTGACTATTCCTGATGTTAACGCCCCTAGTGGGCAGGTCACATTTCAAATATAGACACGTCCGGTGGGTATATAGTCCCTCATATCTATTTATATCTTTATCTGGCGTAATTGGTATTTATAGACTCTAGATGTCTTGTGAAGTTTATATTTTCAAAATTACAGTTGTGGGATATATATTTTCTGGATTAATATTCAGAATTCTGAGAAGCCTTTTTACTCCTTGGCATACTAATCTGGTGCTTCTTTCTGGGGACGCGACGCAAAATCGTCCTGCCTCATTCTCTGCCAGACTTTCAAGGTGATACGAAGTGCTTCACCTCTTTGATTAAATATTGGCTCGTACCAAAAACCAGTTTAATCTTTGGAGGAATCCTGAGCTTGGGTAAGTTGATTATAGTCTACGAGTACCATGATGTATGTCTCTATAAAGTTAACCTGCTGCTGCAGGGAGGAAAGATTCAGCTATGAGACAGCACAGAACAAGACCGTTCTTGGTGTCAAGTACTCACAGCCACCTAAACCAAGCCTTTCCCTTTGCAAGCTGATAGTGTGTGCCCTACCTGACCCAATATTAATGTAAATATATTAATCTAGCAGGCTAAACATTCTCTAACTAACTAGTAGAGATTTAGATCGAGATATAGCCGGCAGATTTAACTGGGTCAAACTACAGCGAGCGAGACACTGTGACGTCAGAGGTTATTTATAGCAGTCACTTACAAAATGGGCTCGACTTGTGGCAGTTGGTGGAGATAATAATATATATGTGAGAAAGAGATAGGATGGTGTCTACAAGTGCAGATGTGAATGGGGAGAGATGATGTCCTGTGTGTACTAGAGTCTATCTATCTCCACTGTGGAACTTGTCTCCTATCTCTTGTACTGACTGACAGACAGAGATACACGAAGATTGAACTGTCTCATTATCCTGAGAGCTGAGTGACTGAGAAGGGTGGAAGGTAATAAATTGAGCTAGGCAAGTGACTCCTGGGATGATTACTAATCCCAAGTTCCTTCTTGACACAGGATGATACCTCCCTGGAAGTGAGGCAGACAATCAGCAGTCTAACCAACCACCATCCACTAAAGTTACCCGCTACCTCAACTCCAACATGGCAGGAGCTTGTTTGGGCTCCAGTGGCTAAGAGACAGTTGTTGCAGGCCACCCATTTGTCATCCATCAAGGAGAACCTTGCTCAGGAGCTTTGTCGAGCTCCAGTGTACGAACTCTGTCTGTGTTTACCAGGGCAACCAGAAAAATGAGCAGTCCAACCGAATCAGCCTGTTCAGATCATCATGAACTGAGGAGTGCAGTGACACCTACCAAACTTGGATAAGTAGTGCTCTGTGATGAAATGCCTCATGCTCTATTTACAGGTCCACTCGGAGTCACGATGATGACAAGAGACTATCTCATAGACTGGCTCTGGCTGATTCAGCAGTAATACTTGGGTTTTTGCCTGTGAACATCTTTGCTTAAGTCTTAATGATATATATATGTGTAGCATTTATTACATGCCTTTGGAAGTTTTCATCACTGATCAAACTGTCTAGAATATATATATATATATATATATATATATATATATATATATATATATATATATATATATATATATATATATATATATATATATATATATATATATATAAATGTTTAACCATTAATCTTAATCTGTGTAAACATGGCTGTGGTATTACAATATCATAGCCTGGGAGCTATCTTCTTATAGTAGCTGGGACATCCAGCCAAGTTGCGCCTAGGAATATTATGTATTCTGTAGTGCCATAGCTTGAGTTGCCCTGCTCCTGAAATAAGTTGGGTGTATATTGGCAATGGTATACCCTTTAGACCATTACGAGCCGACACCTCAACATTATTCTATTTCAGAGTGCTGTTGGTTCTTAAGGAGAAATCCTTAAAACAGGCACGCGACACAAGCGGTATGTGACACTTCTGAATGAAGGAAAGGCAGCAGGTCCAGATGGTATTCTAGCAGAAGCTATTAAGGCAAATTTAAACACATCAATGGAATTGCTACATAGATTATTTAATAAAGTCTGGGAGACCGAAAAATACCAGCAGACTGGAGAGAAGGATATCTTGTGAAACTGCCTAAAAAAGGTAACCTACCTCGAAAAATATTAAGTATGATTATTTAATAGCCCTGTACATTTATACTACCATTTTTTACTAAAAGATGCTATTGATTAAAAGCTAAGAGATGAACAAACAGGTTTTCAGCCAAACAGACCTGTACTGACCAGATAGCTACACTACATATAGAGCAAAGCATTGAACTCAGTTTACCACTTTACATTGAATTCATAGACTATGAAAAAGCATTGATAGGGAATCTCTTTGGAAACTGATGGGGCACTATGGAATCCCACAGAGAATTATTAACTCAGTAAAGACATAAAGACATGAAATGTTGAGTTCTTCATTAGGGAAAGTTAACACATACCTTTGAAATAAAAACAGGTGTGCGACAGGGATGTTTTTGTTGCCTCTCCTATTTTTACTGGCAAAAGACTGGATTATGAAGACAGCAACTGCTAAAACCAAGAATGGAATTCGGTGGACCCCTACAAAACAGTTGATGATCTGGACTTTGCTGATGATATTTCTTTTCTTTCCCATTCAAGGAATCAGATGCAAAATAATTTTAATATTCTTGATGCAAGATCAGAACAGTTAGGTACAAATACAAAAGGCAAGAGGAGCTTTCATAGAATTAGGGAGTTTGTGGGGGTCAAAAAATTAAAAATAATACTAAACTTAAAATATTTAATTCTAATGTCAAATAAATACTGCTGTGTGGAGCGGAAACATGGAAAACAATTAACGCAGTTAATAATAAACTAAAAACATTCATTAGCTGGTGTTTGTGAAGAAAAGGGGGAATTAAATCGTACTAAGCAAGTTCTAGTGAACCAAGAGGTAAAGAAAAGATGATGGGATTGGATAGGACACACATTGAGAAAACCGGAGAACAATTTAACTAGAATGTCTTTGCAATGGAACAAACAGGAACATAGGAATAAAGAAAGACTAAAAAACACATGAAGAAAGGTGATAGAGAATGAAGTTAAAAATATGGGGAGGAGGTGGAGAGAGCTGCATGCGATAGCAAAGGATAGAATAACATGGCATGAGCTGGTTGAAGGCCTATGATCCTTTGGGGGTTAGAAAGGTAGAAGAAAAAAAATACAAGGAAAGACTAAAGTACAATTTTCAAACTACAAACATATTTGCATGCACTTGAACAAACCTCAGGCCCATTTTCCTCTAGAGTGAATATTTTATAATTTTAATTTGTCCAACTCTAGCAGAAAGATATCAGCAGACTGTTACCTCAACTATAGCCAGATAAAAGGAACACTTTTTTGGAACTTACAAGTATCACTATATAACATTCTACATAACAAAGCTTATTTCTTCAATATAAACAGGAACAACTTGATAACCTTGACCAGAGTGTTATCTCCCCCCCCCCCCCCCCCCCCCCCCCCCCAGATTATCTCCCTTAAGGTGCATGCCAAATGACCAGTGGTTATGCCAGTCAGACTAAGATATTAGAAGATGGGACTCTTGAACAGGGAATAGAGAGAGTGGCAGGTTGGAAATGAGAAAGAAAGGTGTGACTGTGACTTTTATTAGACATGTCAAGACAAATACAGAAAACAATAGCCCTGCATATTTACACTCCCATTTATCACTAAATACTTTTTTAATTGTACGCAGTATGTCGATTCTAGCATAAATACACAATGGGATCCAAGAGGCCGCTGCAGGGTTTATGCACTTGGCTGAGCTCCTAATGTGATCAGAGGGAAGAGACTTGAGCACTGATGGTTAGATTTAGCTCTGTGTGATAAAGATAGACCTTGAATCAGTGAATCAATACACACTGAGGTAATAAAACTTTCAACTATAGCCCAGTGTTGTCTAACAGTAATATATTTACTAGTAATCGCACTACTTCATCTCTAATTATTTACTGGTAAATTTCCTTTGGGAGCATATGAATAAATTTCAAGTGCGAACAGATCCTTACAATGTGGTGAGAATGGTGGTGTGGGGGAGTACCACATGTCTACACACATGTCTAGAGGACAGGCAAGATGGAAATATACAGAGACTGCTACTGTCAACACTGAAAGTGGAACTCTTTGTTGGATGTTCAAGATGAGGATGGAGCATGTATGAAAATGTCCCAAGTGCTGTGATGTCAGTTCTTAACTCAGCTCAACACCTCTGGTAACGTA
The DNA here is from genome assembly GCA_905116865.2 of Candidula unifasciata. Taxonomy (NCBI): domain Eukaryota; kingdom Metazoa; phylum Mollusca; class Gastropoda; order Stylommatophora; family Geomitridae; genus Candidula; species Candidula unifasciata. Next base: position 18,269 of record CAJHNH020004072.1, on the reverse strand, counting down.
AATTATATTTTGAACAACAATTATCAAAGTTATCACAAGCAATTCCAATAAAATATTAAACTTACAGCAGTGGCAGTCTCCCATTTTAGTTTAACATCATCCAGGTCACTCTTTATATCAGAAGGGTCAAATTCAGTAAACCTTTTCAGATCCTCTAGCAGTTGCATCCCTTTATTTGTCATCTGAATGAACCGAGTCTGATTTGCACGAAGCTCAAGCTCTACTTTCTGTAAATTATAGTTGATTTTTACTGTTATTACTGCGTTAAACATGTTCTAAATTTTACTGCACCACTTTCAGCAGTCTGAAAGCAGAGGGATTAACAGCACATACATTTACCATTGTTTATCCCCGGTTCTCTACATTAAGACATTGTAAACAGTTTCACTGACAAGTTTCATGTCTTCTTCCTCAAGGACCAGGTCTAGAGACAATATCAGCAATAAAGATTCCCCTACTTCCCCTTCTGTGTCCATATTTCCAAACATTCTTCTCCAAAATTAAATCTTAATTGCTTTTTTTCCCTATGTAAAACTGATTGTCAAGAATTTGCATCCATAAAGAAGAATGGATCTTACAAACTTTTTCAGCTAACAAATTTTTGAATTTTTCATATTTTTGTTTCATAAAATAAAAGCAATGTCTCCGGTGTGTAAATTTGAACAAAGAAGACACAAACAATAGACTGAACAATTTACTGCCTGGCATATTTCGCAGTATCTTGTGGTTTGCATACTACTTAATAGTCAAACTGCACTTGCCTTGTTTTTGAGAGTGATTCACTTTGCACTTCAGTTGTAAAGGATAAAATAATTTGCTTCATTTTATTTTTATTACAACTGTAGAATGCATCTGACGATATGCAGCAAACTATAAGTAAAGTAAAGTAAAGTTCCCTTTTCACACCTTTCGGCGCATCGGGCATATGGGCAGAGCGTCCCATATTTTCACAGACCATCAGCACTCTGTGGGTAATGTGGTCAGCATTACGCCAGCTGTCTTTACTTTCCCAGGACAGCCCATCCTGGTACCCATTTTAGGCTGGGTCGACCTGCGACGTCCCATACCACGACAAAAATCCACGCAGCCTGCAGTGGGTTTCGATTGCGGTATGCTGGCTTACGAGTCGGACTCGCAACGCCTTAGCCATGGACGCCGCTGCAGCAAACTATGCCAGGGCATTAAATTGAGCAATCTAGAGTGTTTCTTTTTTTTTTTTTTAAATATTTATGTTTGCCAGGATGTTGTTCATTATTGTAAGAAAGGTTAAGAATATGGTGATTCTTGTCTTTAACCTTGTGCCACATCTTTTGTCAGACATTACTGTGAAAGTAAAAAATAAACTGATCATCTTGTATCAGGTCCTTTGCAAACGTAGCTCTCATCAAAGTCTGCCTGAATGAAACTCGGTCTCTCGCCAGTTCTCCCGCCTCATGTACTTTCATACTCAAGAAGTCCCTTATATCCTGTGCCCATCTTTGTGTTGGTCGGCCCCTGCCCCTCCTTCCTGGTGCCATGCCTTCTGCTATTATTTTTTTCCAATCCGTTGTGGTGCTTGATAAGACCAAAATATTTCAGCTTCTGAGAAATACCAGTTTTATATTATATTATATACCAGCTTTTTAAAGAACAATTTAGATTTTGGTTTTTCTTTGGGAAAATGCATGCATGTCTAGCACAAAATGTGCATGTCAGGGGTTATATGTAGTGTCTATTGTTTTCTAGAATCTTCTCTTTGTATCAGAGGCTAAATATTTATATGCCATATACTGATACTGGGTGCAAAAGGCTAACCATTCATAGATATGAGGTGTGTTCACAAAGTGTCCTACAAGCGGTTAGTAAAAATACAATTAATCACCTGAAGGTGTGAAACCTCTCATGCCAAATGTGTCTATTTTAAAGTTTATACAACAGGGACAGAATTACAAACTATTTTTTGCTCTTTTGATTCATGTACCCACTAGCCAACTCGAAGCTAAAGTTGTTACAGCCACATCTTCATTCTTTAGGCTGTAAACTTATTGGTTCTTTTTAGCTCTACAATGTCCTTTCCTTTAGCTCCAAGTGAGAATGCTTCCACTGATTCACAAAAAAGTTCAAATAAATAATGCAGTAAGACTTCATTTGCAAACATCAAGGCATTTCTGGCCAGCGACCTGTATTCTGGCCAATTTCCTGTATAATGTTGAACCACCTTAACAATAATAGAAGCTCTGGGGGTAGATCAGGTCACATATACAGTGGATACTCCATGTTCCCAAATGGAATTCCCCTGTTGTCACCATCAATGCAGCTACAATCCAGTGTACCAGACAACCATGATACCATTGTCTACATAACATTTGCAGATGATGTGCACAAACTAGTTTCATACACACAAAAGCAATAATGCAAAATTCAAAAGTACATTCAGGGAGTTTGAGAAACATTAAATGAATGCTTTACCTTGTGTTCATCCAGGGAACATTTAACAAATTCTGGACTGGTAAATAACAGCTCCTGTTTGCTTAGCTTGTCAACCACAGCTAAAATTGGTGAAACACCATGTTTGACATCATTGTACTTTTGCCATGTATTGATTAAATCATCATACTGTTGCTGCTTCTCTACAAGCTGTGTTTGGACTGCTTCCCAGTCAGAAGCCACCTTCAATATAACATTACAATTGGAAACTTAGATTCTAATATCATCTACTACATCATTATTGTGGTGAGACAAGTAAACAAGATAACTGTTTGATCCTTTTATTTCTACCTCTTGACTATGTCAAAAGTAATGTCATTGTCATCAGAGATAACATAGATGGAGATCCCTATTATATACTGGTGCTGTCTGGGAAATTCCCAGTTTTGCTAGTTTGCAATTTCCCGGCATGGCAAAAGTCAACACTTTCACATATAGAATCTGTTGCTAGAAAATTTGGCAAAGTTGCTGCAAAAACCTGGCTACCAATGAAATCCCCATGCCGGCATTGACTCAGGTCATTAGCAGGAGACAGAGCATGCAGTTTTGGAAGACAAATTTGATGGTCTTTCCAGTCGCCTTAAAATCCTAGCAGTACGACCGTATAGTTATATCTACATCCAGGTGAGCACAATAATGATTACATACATCGCGATTTCCTTTTCATAGCAGTATTTCACATATAATATTAGAATTATACTAGACAGAGAAAAAGCCACGCTGATTCATTTCTGCTGCTGACACATGGGACTGAAACTTGATCTTTGAGATATGATTCCTATCTTTCTGTATCTTGGGCGCTATTCCTATTTACTGTATCTAGGACTTTTAGGAGATTATCCATCTTCTATTGCTGGTATATATACTATTTATGGGTGTTTATCATGGTTTGTGTACTATCTGGTAACATTTCATGGAAAGCGTTGTTTTTCCCTCATGTTGATACTTCTATAATTCAAGATGTTTACTTGTGTTTTAGTAAATGCCGGTTTTTGTTTTCAGGATAGATACTCATGTTATTATCTTGATAAATACAGTGATGTTTTGTCTAAGAAAACTTCACACTGGGAAACTTTTCAGCACCACAAAAGCTGCTACAAACCAGAAATTAACCACACAAGAATCTCTGGAAGACAAGAAAGCTGCCCATGTTATCTATAATCACCAACATTTATAGAGATAATTCTACAGCATTCTGTCTAATTTTGTGCTGCATTTATAACTGTATATAGCTGTCCCAGCTTGAGGACAGTAGTCAGAAGTGAAAGCTATGTAAATGGCTGTGCCACGAGACCATTCTCCTACTTCTGACGATATGAAGAGAGGTGAGAATAATAAAAATATATTTTATTCTGCAGAGAATTAGGGACTATACATTTTTTGATTGCTTCCATCCCTAGCTGCTGAAAAGCCAGGGACAGATTCCTTGTGGCAGGAAGAGCTTCCAAACCACTGCATGGCTGGTCTTAGTTGAGAACTGAGGTGCCCCAATTGTTTCATGTAACTATCATTTTTATCTTTCATGAAATCAATTTAGTTTGAGTTTTGTATTTCTATGAATACTCTGCACATTCTATACTATGCCCTTCAAAATCTGCTAAATTCAAAGTGTCTGTCTCACAACACCAAGATCAAAATATATATTTATGCATGTACAGAAATGATCTATGACTGTTTATCATGCTCGTATATTCAGTGGTAACATTTCATGGGAGAAACAGAGAAACATGTCTGACACACTAATTGCCTCATTACCACCATGACTCATCACCATCACTGAAGCTATTTTTGTAGGATCAATATCATTCAATTTTTTTGTTTAGACTATTAATAACATCTTTTTTTATGTTGTTATTAAATAGTTGAGTAAACTGTGTACTTAGGTTCAATTGTCTATGTGCACACTGGTTTACCTCAGCTCATATACACATATACAAGGTCCGACAATTAAGTAAGTAAAATGTGCCTTAGGCGCATAGGGCATGTGAGAAGAGCCTGCCATATTTTTACAGACCAATCAGCACTGGATAGGGTAATGTGGTCAGCATTACTCCACCAACAATTAAGTAATGAGACTAATTCCATAAAAATTTAAATAATCAACAGTTAAAGTTATAACCTTTTTCTGATTCGAAGTAACACCCTTATGCATTGATACAGCAAGTTGCATGATCTAACAAACAATGGAACGATCTCTGTTGTTCTTCTGTTGTTATGACCCTTAAAGTCGATGTTACAGCCCTTTGAAAAGCATCAATATCGTTTAAGGGGCGTCTTTTTTAATCATAACGTTAATTCTAGGAATAGAAAATAATCACAGGCAGACAAATCTGGGAAATAGGGTGGAAGGCTGAGAACACACTTGTTTTTGGGTCAACAGTTCTTGTTTTGATGATGTTTATTGTGTACTCAACCCGCTGATGTTTTTGGTCACCAGACAATTAATGTGGTACAAACCGGCAAGCAACTTTTTCTCTTGCCAAAATCTTGCACTAAAATGTTATAAATGGTCGCTCTATTAACACTAGATTCATTTGTCATCATCCTTACAGTAAAACAATGATTTTCTTGTATCCGTTCTCTGACTTTTGCAAGGACGAACAGAAATTTGGCGTCCAGTTCTAGGTGCATTAGTATAAATTTGGCGTCCAGTTCTAGGTGCATTAGTAATCATTTCCACACCACTTTTTAATCGTATATACCACCTGAAATTTGTGCATTAGATAAACAATTATCTCCATAAACTTGTTGCATCAATTCAACTGTTTCAATGGCGCTTTTTCAGAGTTTTAAACAGAATTTAATGTTAGCTTTTTTGCTATGAAACAATGCACCTCTGACTAGGTCAACAAAATGGCGGCTTCTTTGTTGTCTGCTTTTTGAGTAGCAATGAAAAGTTGCCAGATCATAGATGAATGTTGCCTCTTTAGATTCCATGCTTTGCTTCATAGATGGCCTTTTTGTCTTGGCCATAATAGAATCAGTCTCATTACTTAATTGTCGGACCTTGAATATATAAATATATAAATGTGTGTGTGTGTGTGTGTGTGTGTGTGTGTGTGTGTGTGTGTGTGTGTGTGTGTGTGTGTGGGTGTGGGGGTGTGGATGTGGGTGTGGGTGTGTGTGTGTAAAGCAATGGCAGCTGTACCAAAGAGATCAAGACAAGATATGACAACTTGATATGGCAACAGCCGCGATGTCCCAGCAGAGGAGAAAGAGTGGTAAACTTATCTGAATAAAATCTCACTGGATTCATCTTGAAATCTATCTATTCCTTTTCCTACTCCTGGATACAAGTACAGCTACTTTCATTTTGTTGTTCAAGCTACTTTTGAGGTTTTCTTAGTTATCTAGGACTGTATCTAGGATCAAAATAGCTCAGATATTGGTCCAGTTTTCAGGTGGGTGTGCAGTGTTGGGATAAAAACCTGACTAGCTAGGATTCAAACATACACATTCACTATATAGGTGTATATTCCCATGTGGGTGAGCAACACTCCTGTAGTAGCAAGATTTTTCTCACTTTTCCAGGTGAGGTTATTCTTGTAGATGACCGCTTAGCATATTGTTCATTTCAGAATACACTTAATAAATAGTGAATTTAAAAATAAAAATTATCAGTTAAATGTATATGAACCACAAGGAGTGAATACAACACAAAATTATTATAAATACAATCTCCAAAGACAATTTTCACAGAAGATACCTGTGCCAGTTGCTGCTGTACTGCTGCAGTTTTAGCAGGGTCAGCAGCCATCACTTGCCTGGCGAGGTCTCTTAGCTGTTCATACTCTGGATTGTACATGCGCAAGTCATCTTGGATATCCTTTAGACAAATAGTTACATTATGTGTACATATAAATTTACATAGGAAATAGAGGGACTGAGGAAACAAAGATGTCATAGAGAAATCCTAAAGCAATCGTAGATGAGAGATGCCAAAGGTCTGGACTGAATTCCACTCAGGGTATTGAGTAACTGCACAGGAAAGAATATATAATGCCACAAGAAGACAACGAATGAATGAAAAGTCTTCCTAATATATTTATAATTTAATACAAGCTCTCATAAAATTGTTTATGTCTAATAAAGAGATTATCTGACTGATAAATTATGAATCCAAAAACTCATCATGGCAGACATGCAAGAAATTCAAATAACAATACTTTAATAGTTTGGAAATGACTATAATAACAGATATGGTTCCATGATGATAGGGCAGGGGTTGACTGGCTTGAGAATGGACATAGGATTTCAAGGACATATGGATATAAAAGGAGACAAAGTTCTTTGGTCATGTAATGAGAAAAGGAGCACTGGAAAGTGAGTTGAGTTGAGTCAAAAAATGATATCACAGTGCCCATGTGTGCTCCATCCTCATCTTCAGCAGCCAGCACAGAGTTCCAATACTGATGGTACAAGTTACAATCTGGTTATATGTCTCTCTTGCCTTTCCTCTGAGTGTAGGAAAGACAAGATGGACACATTACCAGATTGTGAGCAATAGAAAATATCATAACAACTGGAAATAAAACTGGTAGAAGAGGCAGAGGCAGACCAAGAGAAATGATGGTGGATGGCTTAAGACAGTGGCATGGTGGATCATCATAAGTGGAATTTGTCTAGAACACCAAAGACTGAGATCTGTAGCAACGCATGAACGCCCATGCCAGCTGGCAAGGCACTTGATGATGATGATGAAGGATATAAATGCTCATGAGGCAGTATGTTAGTAATGGATTTAGTGGCCTTCTAACGTGCTATATAGAATGAAATCCTGCAAAGGATTTGCTACATGATGGTGGCTGAAAAATCCATTAGGGCAAACATATAAAATCTGTGAGAAGATATATAGTGGTTAGTGAACTGGTTTACAAAAATACAGTGATCTTGTGTCCAGTCTTTTGTATTGGCTAAACCAGAACAGCTTTAATTTTAACCTAATCTCATTAAATGATGTCAGAAATATCCTTGGGAAAATAATGACTTCCAGAATTATTTCCACCATATCATGTGTCACTCAGTTTCAGAGAATTTGAGTCTTAACATTTCTGCCCTGGTAACTAACACATTTGGATCATAAACCCATCAGAATTCTATAAAAAACATTTCATGAGGCCACTGATCAATCTGTTGAATATTTTTATGTACATTACATTTTTTTTTTTTAAATTAGAAATATGTAAAGCTATAAGAATGGAATAATTAATAAACACAAGAGAGACCATTACATGGACTACATTCCCTAGGGCTTAGTGAAAATGTGAACCAGGTGACTCACCACGACATCTAAACACTGACAATGGTAAAATTATGGCATCAACATGGCTTTAAGAAAGCCACTTAATTGCTATTTTTAGTAAATATGTTCATATTCTGACTTCCTAAAGTGCAAACACAGCCAATAGCATTACCTAATCTATGTGAGGTGTATGGACGTTTTGCAGTTGCTGGGTTCAGAGAGTTTAAGAATCAGGGGCTATCCTCCGAATAACGGTCCCAAATTATAGAGGCCGAAAATATACCCTTACAGGGCCTCAGTCGCGTGTCAATTGGGAACTTCCGGTGACTTAAATTGTGCACTTTCGGGGACTATACCACCACCCCCGAATTGTGAACTTCCGGGGACTATACTGCCATCGCCGAGAGTATCCCCCACACCGCTCACACGGCGTGGATTGGGGCTAAACTAGATGGCTGGGACTCACGAGCAGCAGCTACCTCATCTCCTGCAACTTTCTTCATTTTATTTGTTTGTGAGTCCCAGCCATCTAGTTTAGCCCCAATCCACGTCGTGTGAGCGTCATGGGGGATACTCTCGGCGGTGGCGGTATACTCCCCGGAAGTTCGCAATTCGGGGGTGGCGGTATAGTCCCCGGAAGTTCACAATTTAGGGTGGCGGTATAGTCACCGGAAGTCCGAAATAGACACGTGACTGAGGCCCTATTAGTGTTTATTTTCGGCCTTGATAATTTGGGAGGAGAGCCGAATCAGGAAGTGGAAATATGGAGCTGCTTGATCAGCTGTTTTGTAGATATCTTGCCAAAGCCACTAAAGCAAAAATGTGTAAATGCGCTTAGGGCATCATGCTTACTGACTGTCAAATCATGTTAAAGTATCATCTTTAATAAATGCAGATAAATTACTCAAAGGTCTTCCCTTAGATCTCACAAGGAGCATTCTGTCACTGTGTAGAAACTTCATGGCAATGACAAGATCTAACTGCAAGAAACATAGTACCACACAAAGAGAAAGGATAAAGTTAATAAAAAAATAACAGTACCTTAATCTTCTTGGATGCATCTTTAAGTCCTTGAAAACTGGACTGGTTAATCTGTGCTGCATTAAGTTTCTTTTGTACCTCTATTATGCTGCTAGTCAGATTTTCATTGCTCTGAATAAATTTGTTACTTAACTCTGTCACCTCTCCTAGGTGAGCTTCTTTTAGTTTAGCTGTGTTACTAATACTGTCACAGACATTCTTTAGGTTCTGAAACTCTGACCCAAAGTGAACATTTCTCTGGGTGCTTCTATTTCTAATGGCTATTTTAGCTGCCGACATAAGACTGTCTAGAACATCAGCTTCTCGACTCAAAGGTTGCATGGAACTCTGTAGGCATTCTATCTCATATTTAATTTCAGCAATTTCTTTCTCCTGGATATCTGGTGATGCAAGTCGTGCCTGGAAAAAGAAACAGTAAGTTCACAGCTCTGCTTGCAAGATTGTGGTATACATAGCACTGTGTGACGCTAACAAAATCAATTGTATCACTAACATTGTGACAAAATGTATGGGGTGTCAAATGTGCAAAAAAATTCACTAAAAAAACAACTGGGTACATACAAGTACTGAGATTTTGAAGGACTAGGATTTCCTCACATTTAATAATCCCCTTCGGTTAACTCCTTCCAAACTGAACATTTCCTCAACGCAATGTATACAGATATTTTGGAGAAAAATGAAGCGCACTGAAGTCAGATTACATAATGAGCTGTATGAACTATATGAATAAAAGTATCATCTTTTACATCAGACTGTTAGAAACTAGAAGAGGAAATGATACTTATGTGTAAGTAAGCAAGTAAATGACCCATTTCCTCACATTGAGGCACACATGATACATGATACTAGCCCCACATTTGTACTGACTATCATCACTCAGTGGATGATGGTATCATCAGTATTATGCTAGCCACCTTTCCTTTTCAAGACATTTGCTGGTATCTATTTTTGTTGGGTCAACATGGGGGCCCAGGTTAAATCTTTAAAACAAACCTTAGTTTTAAACCTTTGACCAGTAAGCTAACAGCGTGCTTTTGTAGCTCCTGATAAATAATATTTACAATGCTTAAATGCCTCGGGAGGTGAATTAGCACAGTCGACAGGAGACTCACTTTCAAATCCAGCTGCGACTAGCTGCAGCCAACGGCCGATGTTTGAAACCAAGTTCAGGGGGTTCACCCAGCCTCTAGGAAATGGGTACCAGAGTTAACACTCTGGGATAAGTGGAGGAACATCGCTGTAGCTATGGAGTTTCGTGCGAATGGCGACACAGGCGGATAGTTTCTTATCAGTTGTCCGTACTGGTGTCAGAGCACTTATGGTTTATAACCGTGTGTAATGATGCTGGTTCACATCTTCTGACTTTACCTTTTTTTTTACCTTTTTCACATGACACAATGTGCATAGATAGCCAGACAATGGGTTACAACAGACATTTCCTTATTGTACTTACTGAGCTTTGGTAATGAAAATTTATTCAGACTAAATCAGTTTATTTTTTACTAATAAAACATTATAAAAGTATCATACCTGCAAGGCTTTGATTTTGGACTGGATATCTGCTTGTTCATCTGTGTATTTGAACCATTTGTTACAGAGATCCTCCCTGTTCCCAATGAGATCTTCAACCTGTGTGTAGTCTTGCATCAGTTTATCAAATCTGTCACTCAGAAGAGCAGCCTCATCATTACTACAAATGGACATTAGCTCTTTGAACTCCTGTTGCAAATTTTGTAAAATCTGGTCTTGGGACTTGCACTCGTCTTTCATTGACTAACACAGAAGACAAATGACATAAATGTTACTTTAAGAAGGTAGGCTGAAAATCCTGTAAAATTTGCAGTTCAGAATTTGTAGTCAGGGAAAATAAAAATGAATCCGGTTGACGACCTGGTTTTCTATATTAGTTGGAAAAGAGGGAGAGGGGAATTTGTTGGTGAGGGAAAACTACAAATATTGTTTTAAATAAAGTGATTCTGAGCTTAACAAAATGCATCTTATGAATGTTTTCTTAATATAGAAAAGAAGTAAAACACATTAGCCAAAAATTACAATAAATAATTGGAGAACTGAAAATATCAATTTAGGCAAAAAGTGTATGAGCCTGAGGATATAACATCACATGGCTAGTACAGTTGCCAAGAACTGTGGAGGTTGGGACTGGGGGGGGGGGGGGGGGGGTGTGGAAGGTGGAGGGGGAATAGAAACAGGGAATAGGGTTGTCTTTGTCCTCTTCTTCACCCTGCACATGACTGCTTAACCTCATATCCATATATTAAGCCTTAAATTTATTATCAGCTGCATGGTTTATGGATCACCAGGAACCAGTCTGCAGACCTGGAAGGGTGGGGGGGGTGAGGGGGGGGGGGGGGGAATTTAACAGCGGTGAAGACAAAAACCATTATATCCTTTTTGTTTTTAGGAAATTGTTAATTATTAAACCATTTTAAACTGTTATTCCAGAAGTGAACAATCATAAAATCAGAATAAAGCTCAGCAACCTTTTTTTTTTCTTCACTATTCATATTTTTGGATAATTTAAGAAAACAAACTTCGTAATCAATATTATTCTCACCTTTAACTTAGCTGCAGTGCCAGTCATTTCATCAGAATATATTTCACTACCTGAATCCAGTTCTATTTGCTTGTTTTTGATCCACTTCTCTGTGTTTTGGAGACAGTCAAAAAAGTTCCTGCGATGTTGTAAGGCACTGGCCAGTACTTTTTGACCTTCAGCCACACTACAACTGGCATTCCTGGAGATAGGAAATGAAGTGGAATCAAAAGACAGTAATAATAATCAAAATGACATCTTGCATTTCTGCTTTTAAACGATATGTTGCACATCTCGATTAAACTGTGTTTGGACTCCCAAAACATACATCAGCATGGCCGGTTCTAATGAGGCATTAGATCTAATTGTCAACAACAACAAAAAACTGGAATGTCACAGTAAAACTCTTTTGCTGGAGGACACATTTCTCTGGACTTGAACATTATGGAGTATTTTTACAGACTGTATAGATAATGATGGACAAGCATCATTAGCTTATTTACACCATAATATTCAATTTCTTTGGCAGTTAAGTTTTGCCTAACATCTGGTAACCCATCCTGGTTAGTTTTGTTGCTTTTTTCCAGTTCAGTTTTACATATTCAACCAAACATAAGGCTAGAATAACAAAAGAAAATCATGGATGACAGAATAAAATCTAAAAATTACACACATTTATAAAACAAGATTCACAGAAAAATAAGGCACAAATATAATATTGTCAGAAACGGGTGGCTTACAAAGGCATGAGAAAAACTGAGAGTATAAATTACAAAGAAATAGAAACCAAATGTCAGAAAGCAAGTGCACTTATATACCAATTGTCACCATTATTAAGACATCCAAGCATTACTTTGAGTGCAAAGAGAAAGATTATTAATAGCATATTCATTCCAACATAAAGCTACCAGTGTCAAAAATGGACACTATCTAAAGCCCATACACGCAAAATCACCACATGCGAGATGAGGTGCCTGAGAAAAGCAGCCAACCTAACCATACGAGATTGAGTGAATAATAAAACTATCAGGCAAATTATGGGAACGACACCTTGTACTAGATTCATCGAGAAACCACAAACTAAGTGGTTTGGCCATCTCGTTAGAATACAGCAAGATCAAATACCATCATAAGCACTACATCTCAGAAGATCAGCTACAAGAGCAAGAGGATAGCTGTGGAAAACATGGATCGACAACATTAAAGACACTCTACGCCTTCATGGCATGACAATAGCAAGTGACAGCCAACGTGCACTGGATCGGAAATTATTCCTCCCCACGACGCTTAATGGAAGAAGTGGTTTATGATGATGATGATAAATTACAAAGACAAAAATTAATTAAATGGGCAAAGAGGATAGTAAATTACTTGATGCCAAAAATAATGTTAAATGTTTTATTAGGAATCAACCTTACAGCGCTCAGGAAGTGTCTTCTTTTCAGTTACAGAGAGATATTTCCAGAACTAGTCAGCTAGCTTCCTGCCAGTTCCCCAATGTATGCCTTGTTGCATCATTTGCAGATCATCTTAAACCAATTCCTCTCCATTTTAAAAACTCTGACCATAGAGGCAAAGATGATATACCTGTCACAGCAGTAAAATCTTGCTCTGGTGATCATACCATGTGCCTCACTTTAGAAAATCAACTCATCCATAGTCTAGATGTTCTAAGTCCAGGAAACATCAATGTCCAACATACTTACATCTAAACATTTTTACTATTGTCACATTATTTTTAATTCTATTGAATTATTTTGATGCTTTTTATATATATATTAATATTATATTTTATTTTATCTCTTATCAATACAAGTTATGGATCACTAACATCTGTATTTCTACTAATATTTTATTCCTACTATTGTTATATATTATCACTAAAACTTTTTCAATAATTTTTTGAGCCTTCCTTTGTTTTATTTTATTCATTCCAAATCCCCTTTTTATAATTTCTTACGTGACCCCTTGGTGGTTGCTGGTGGTTGCAGCACTCCCCCTTTGTTATTGTTGTGTAGTTCAGTTCATGTCAAAAAAGGCCTTGGCGAAATGTCGATTTGTGTTGTTTTGTGTACACTGTTCTGCTTCCCTGTTTTTTCAAGCTTTTTAGTCACAGTTGATTGGTTTAATTTCTTGATAATAGCTTGACACAGTTACCCCTATTATCATCATCTTTCACTAAGTGGGCTAAGAATTTTTAACTGCTGTCTTTGTATGTAATTCAAAATATGTTGTCTACTGACTTTTATCTTATGACTTCATTCCTGATTTTAATACACAGATGGGTCTGTAGTGAGAGGTAAGAAAAATGGGTGAGGTTTTAGTGCAAAATTTAACAGACACTGTTTGAAAACAGAGAGTCTCAAATACAAGGTCACCACATCCAGTATGAGAATGGATATGAAGGCATTAGTGGCAGCTCTTAGTGAGCATACTTCAGAAAAACTTAAAGAGGCATTCGGCGCACACAATGGCCTGCATTTTGTGATAAGACAGATCAGGAGCATATCATGGATTTTCTGTGCATCATCTTAAGGATGCAAGATAATGAGCAGCCTGATAGATTGGTTGCGGCTGCTCCTCTGGGTGGAGAGCTACTTTATGATAAAGTGGATGTGGTGAAGGCTCTCTAGGATGAAATGGATAATGCAACAGAGCAGACAGAGAATCTATACATTCTTTTTCTTCTTCTCTACTTCCTCTTTTACCGCTACGGGTGTCGAGGGAGATATAAGGTCCTGCTTCGTGCTCTTCTGGCTGCCTCAACCATAGACACATTGTGATGCTGCAGAGTTTCTCAGATGTTATCTTCCCATCTTGTTCTTGGTCTATCCTTTGCTTACGTTTTGTTGTGAGTGACCACGTCTGGCACAGGTAGAAGAGGGTGGAAATGAATATGCTTTGTATGAGATGATTCTTTGTGCTGATTGGGATTGCCTTATGCTGTCCCAATACTTGGCCTTCTTTACTTCATCAGATGTCAATTTCTTCGTCCAATTTACCATCTTCAGTGAATATTGTTCCAAGATATTTAAAGACATTTAATTAAAATATGTATGCTCTAATGCTATGTTTAAATCCTGATTCTTTCTTCCTATTACTTCTGTCTTTTCGATGTTGATTGTCATATTATTTGATTTACATTCTTCATTCATGGATGTGAGATGCTGTTGCATATTCAGGGCTGTATCTGCAATCAAGACCTGGTCATCAGCAAAGAGTATATTTATACATTGAAAGACTAATTCAACTGGTGGTGAGCAGAGTGTTTCTTGTGCTGATTTGGAGTGTCTTATGCTGTAAGAAGGGGGCTAGATGTCCCGGTTTTGCTTTTCTGCAAATATTCTTCATCCAAATGGCCATATTCTATGAATATTGTTCCCAGATATTGAATTTAGATGCCTGTTTATTGTCCTTGCACTCTACCACAATAATTATGTTACTCTTCTTTCCACCTATTCTACTTATCTATACAGATGGCTCTTTGTTAAGGGGCAGATGAAGTGCATAGGGTTTCATAAAAAAGGCGAACGGACGTCGCCTAGAGCAGCAAAGCCTTGCATATATCACAACATCTAGTTTGAAAATGGAGGTGGAGACTGCTGCCTTCCTCTGGCTTGAGAATCAGCTGTACACACATGCAGTAATTGTAACTGACTTACAGAGCATGTTGAGAAAGGAGAAAACAGGCATGCTTTATGCAGAGTGGCAAGCATCACTTCAGAGGTCCCGGGTAGTTAGCATCATTTGGATATTTCCTCCAGTTTATGCCGGTGCGTTGGGAAATGAGCAGGCAGACAGACTGGCTGGCTCTGCAGCACTTGGTGGTGAAATGATGTATGACAAGTTAGATATTGTGAGGGCCCTTTGGGAACGGGTGAACAGTGCGGATGGGTCATTATGATCTGAGGAGAATGGTGCTGCGAGGAGTTACCAGGGGATCTGGCCATCACTCAACACTCAGGGGAAGGATGAGACGGATATACAATCAGACGGTTACTGGTACTACCAGAACTGGAACTCTTCACATGCTGCTGAAGATGGGGACTGAGCACTTACGGGAGCATCCCAGTGCTGTTATGTTGATTCTTAATTCAATATTCAACATTAAACATTCTAAACAATGTTTTCCCGTAATGAATTTAAATAATACGGATACAAACAATACATTGCACAATTTATTGCCAGGCATATTTCGCTTTATCTCATCAGGTGCGTTACTACAGAGTTATATCAACATAGAATAAAGCACAAAACTGAATAAATTCAACTGAAATGCGAATAGCTTCTTCCGATACATTGTGTCTGTTTCATGGCCGCCGGAAGCTCACCGTAGTCACGTGACTTACCAGGGTAACTTCAAATTTACGACAAATTCCATCTGCTTACAAAGGAGGTGGTTGTTGATTTTTATTGTTAAAGCTTTGGCAATTCTCAAAAGTCTCCTGTTAGGAGTGTGGTAAACCACACAGAAAGCAGTGTCTGTGTCAATTATGTGTCTGTAATTAAGTAGATGACGTCCTATGGAAGAAGCGGGTTCTTTCCTCTTGACTGGTCTCGACACCCTAGAAGGATCACTGAGCTGTGTATGTAGCCATTTGGGTATGTGCTCTGCCACTCTTATTTCCAAGCTCTCTCCGTTCGACCAATGTAAGTCAACTGGCACTTACATGTAAATTGGTAAATACAATTAGATTTGGTGTACGGAGAAACAAACTGTTTAATAGGTGGGGTTGGGATAGGAGTGGTCTTGTACCTCACTACTGGAACAGCCGCAAAGAATGTTTGGCCAACTGCTGTTTTCATTCGGTCCTGCAGACGCTGCATGACGTCATCATCTGGATAAGTAAGTTGGATATATACTCCTAGTTTGGATACTGTAATTTCGTTCAGGGTAGGGTTGGGTGGGGTGCAATGATGTTTGATGAAACCTATGGGGTACCTATTCAGTAGTGAAGTTGAATTGAGAGTTTTAATTTCTGCAGCCAGTGTGTCTTCGGTGCAAATCTTTCTGGCCTGGTTGAACAAGCTTTTAACTATGCCACGTTTGTACTGAATAGGTACAAAACTGTAAAACTTTAGATACATTCTACATATTGACACTGCGGCGTCTGTGGCTTAGGCGTTGCGAGTCTGACTTGTGATTCCAATGTACGGCGATCGAAACCCACTGCTGGCTGCGTGGATTTTTTCATGATATGGGCGTGGCAGTCGACCCAGCCTAAAATTGGTACCAGGATGTATGTCCTGAGGAAGTAAAGACGGCCGGCGTAATGCTGACCACATTACCCACCTAGTGCCGACTGGTCTGTAAAAATATGGGTTGCTTCCCATATGCCTGATGTGCCTACAGGTGTCAAAAGGGATCTTTACTTACTTTACCTACTGACATTACTTCTTTCTTATCAGTGTTGAAAATATACTAAGTGAAAATTTAGACTTAAACTAAAATGTGTGGTTAACTTAGAAGATTCACTTGTGTGAAAAATCAATAGAACTATTAAAATACCAAACAATTTCTAAGTATATTTCACCACGTAATAACTGCACAGGTTTCAATTTTAATAATTTAATATAAACTTTTTAAACGTAAAACACTGCAAGCAACAAGAACAAAAAAATTATGATGTTGACCAAAAATTAAAAGAAGTGTTTCAACTAAAAAAAACCTTGCAAACAATGAAAAGTAATGCAGAAATATAGGTTAACTGCAGAGCAACACTTTTGTTGAAGGTAATCAATACTTACCTCCAGCTACTTGTAACAGAGTCCTGCTTAGATTTGAGTACTTTTAAACCCTCAGGACTGGCATAATTTTGTACTTCTTCATACAGGTTGGTCAATGCATTTAGTTGAGGTTCATAACCACGCATATCTTCTTGTATTGCCTAAATATTAGATTAAAGGCATTTACATATGAACTTTTTAAAAACTATATGTCTGAGTGTCCTTAGGCAAATACAGTTATGATCTCTCTTCTTTATACAAATAAGGTAAGACAAGCAGGCAGACTTAATCTAAATCAGTGGTCAAAAATATTTTTTAAGGTCACACCCCCTTCACTATATAGCACCACCACCACGCACCCCTCCCCTCCCCAAAGTATAGAACAGACCCCCCCCCCCCCCCTACCCACCCCCAGAAACAATTTTGTATGTGATTGAAAAAGGGGGAGTTTTTTTGCTTTCGGTATGGCAGTGCTAGCAACCATAAATAAATAGAAGCAAGAATTTTGCATATTGTATTGGTTCATACATCAGGATTGGCTCTACATACATTTTAAGAAGTCTCTTTCTCACCTCAACTGACAAAGATAGATTGCATTGAATATTATTCCTCCTGTGAAATCTTGCTTTTGCTTAAGATATTTTATATTTAAAAAAAAAAAAATTTGTTTAAATACATCTTCCAGCTGCTGTTACTAGAGTACAAGTCTCCGTAAGTAAAATGTTAAATCAGTTGAGAAACTAACCTGTAAGTTAATAAAGTTTGTGATATTTTATCCTTGGGGTTCAAATTTTAAATACAGTATGATTATATTACCTTAGCCAGTGTCAGTTCATGTTCCAAGACTTGAATTTCTGAGGTGTTTATGTTTGGCTCCTTGTTTGAACGGGAGATGATTCTGTCTAGAATGTCTTGAAAGCTGTCAAGCTGCTTTCCATAGGTTGTCCAGGATTCAAACAGTTTAGTCATATACTGAGACTTCTTGTCTAATTTCTCGGAGATGTTGTCCCACCTTTTGTGCAAAGCTGACAGGTCTTCATTTATGCTGGATTGATCTATTAGATAACTCCCTTCTGTGTTCATTTCTTCAAATATAGGCAGATTTTTTTCACGTTCATGTAGAAATATCTGAGGACAGTAATTTCAATAGTCAGAAGTGAACAAATTCAGCATGTATTCACATGCACCAACACATATTAAACTTTCCAACCTGTAGCCATAGGTTTGAATACCCATTAA
>CAJHNH020004071.1:32500-48950 GCA_905116865.2 Candidula unifasciata | reverse complement strand
TTTAAACCCTTGTTTCTTTTCTTTTCTGCCCCTTTCCCAAAGGGTTTTCAGCATCATTACGAAAACTGTCAGTGAAAAAAAAATTTTGTTTTTAAAAAAATATAAAAAAGACGAATTACTAAAGAAATATAACGATTGTTAAAGCATTATTTTTCCCCCAAATTTAATGTGAGTGCGCCTAGTTTGAGACAAACTGACAAGATTGAAAGGGGGAATTGAGAAACTGTTGCTGCCTTCCTTTTAATGTCAGTCTCAACAGCATTGACGGAAATCTTTCATTTCATTTTCCCTAAAATATGACGCAGGATGATTTTGAGATTATTGGTACTGCACTGTCTTTGTCGATATTATCCATTTGTTTGTAATTTATCTGCCTGAGGCTGAAACATCTTCTTTTGGTTAACAAGGGACAACATGTAGAACCATTTGATCTGTAAATTGTATCACGGAGTCAGAAGTGTGGCTCCAAATATATGCTACGTACAGAATATTTCATTGGATGCTAGTATTTGTTGATATCGAAGATCCAGTGATATTTGTCTATATATTTGAAAACTTGGTCTTCTAAGTATGCCTTATACATACATATATAAATACATACATATACACACTCACATACATACATCCATCCATCCATCCATCCATCCATCCATCCATCCATCCATCCATCCATCCATCCATCCATCCATCCATCCATCCATCCATCCATTCATCCATCCATTCATCCATCCATTCATCCATCCATCCGTCCATCCATCCATCCATCCATCCATCCATCCATCCATCATCCATCCATCCATCCATCCATCCATCCATCCATCCATCCATCCATCCATCCATCCATCATCCATCCATCAATCCATCCATCCATCCATCCATCCATCCATCCATCCATCCATCCATCCATCCATCCATCCATCCATACATACATACATACATACATACATACATACATACATACATACATACATACATACATACATACATACATACATACATACATACATACATACATACATACATAGACACATACATACATACATACATCATGTATTTTTGCTCACGCGGACTGCGGATCAGAAGGTCGGGGGATTGGGTCTAAGAGAGCTGGACTTTTTCAAAAATAACATTAGCTCACGGACAGACCCAGCCTAGAGTGGGTACCAGACAGACCCAGCCTTGACTGGGTACCAGACAGAGCCAGCCTTGAGTGGGTATCAGACAGCCCCAGCCTTGAGTGGGTACCAGACAGACCCAGCCTTGAGTGGGTACCAGACAGACCCAGCCTTGAGTGGGTACCAGACAGACCCAGCCTTGAGTGGGTACCAGACAAACCCAGCCTTGACTGGGTACGAGACAGACCCAGCCTTGAGTGGGTACCAGACAGACCCAGCCTTGAGTGGGTACCAGACAGACCCAGCCTTGAGTGGGTACCAGACAGACCCATCCTTGAGTGGGTACCAGACAGACCCAGCCTTGAGTGGGTACCAGACAGACCCAGCCTTGAGTGGGTACCAGACAGACCCATCCTTGAGTGGGTACCAGACAGACCCAGCCTTGAGTGGGTACCAGACAGACCCAGCCTTGAGTGGGTACCAGACAGACCTATCCTTGAGTGGGTACCAGACAGACCCATCCTTGAGTGGGTACCAGACATAGTTCTGGGAAATAATATCGGGCGGCGTGATGTTGACCACATAACCCACCGACTGCCGATTGGTCTATAACATATAGGTCTAGCCCTATATACTCAATACGCCTGAAGATTGGTCCTTTATGTGTTTTAACTTATGTATCTGCATATATATATATATACACACACATTAGGGCTGTACCGAATATTCGCTTCGTATTCGATTCGGGGCCAAATAGTGGACTTAATGACTAGTCGGTATTCGGCCTAATACTTGAAGTCCGGCCGATTACGAATAGCGATTACCTTACACCCGTTTCTGCGATGGACTGAAATAAGTCTCTCATTAACTCAAGAGTTGCTGTAGCCTAAGTCTGTCGTAGCGGAAATGGGGAAGGGGGGGGGGGGGACTGCGATCAGGTTGCCTGGTACAGCAGCTGGCAAGGTCTTTCTCTGCTGACTCGACCGAGGTATCAGCAGAGGTTCTCAAACTGGGAACGTATGCCAGGGGTACCGCGGTGAAAATCAAGAAAAAATAAATTGTTACATTATTAAAGAAGGCATAGAGATAATTAAAGGTTAAAGTTTAAATTGTCTTTTCTCGCCACTGTCGAAAAAAGTTTTTTTTTTCTTTGTTTCACACTCAAAGTGTATCATACTGCAAAAAAGGCCAACCGCTGCGTGCTAAAAATTGTCTTTGTATTTATCTGGAAGTGCGACCGATCCGGTATTAGTGACGGTGCAGCGGATAAGTAAGGTTGTGATTACATTTTGGCTGAAATTTTAAAGTGGAAAATGTGGTCTGTACAATAGTAACTGTTAACCTCGTCAAGTAAACACTAATATTTAAAGTCATTGCGTTGTGAGTCCTGGACAATCGGTAGGCAGGCCAAAAACTTTTTTGAGGCCTCAGAGATATAATTTTACAGAACATTGCTTAAAATACATTGGACAGCCTAAAAAAAGCAACCACTAGGTTTTGAAAGAATCAGAAGGAGACAGTCATAATTTTTCGGCAATGTTATGAGAAGAGGAAAAATGGAACATGTGGTGACCACTGGAATGATCTGTGGAGCGAAGGACAGAGGAGGGTTCTTGACAATTTGGTTGCATGGCATAGAGGTGTGTCAACGAACTAATACATGCTGCAAGAGATCGCAAATTGTGGCACGGCATAATTGCCCACGACAGGCGGCAAGGCACCTGATGATACACTATTCGTATTCGTATTCGTATTCATCCGAAAAGTTGGTCTCGCTATTCGTAATCGGCCGAATAGTGAAAATCACTATTCGGTACATCCCTAATAAATATATGTATATATACTACCGCACACATACATGCATGCATACATACACAAATGCATGCATATACACTTAAACACATCCATACATACAGATACACTGATTTACTAATTACAGAATCGAAATTGTAGCACACTGAGCGTAACCATAGATGCTGCTTCTCCCACAACAAATGTCTTAAGGTGGAGATGCTAACTGCCCCCCTAGCTCAATGACTATGCACGCATCGTTCTATTCCTCTCATACGGTTATCTATGTCCGATCCACACGTAATTCTTCATTTACACATTCTAACACATTATATTTTCTGTAACCTCAAGTCTTCTATCAGTATTCTCAATACAGTAGTCTTTAGAATGTCTGCTTTGTCTAGTACTAGTGTTCCTGCAGCAATCGCTTTTGCAGGCTAAAAATCTGATCTTTCATTTCCTTGCACTCCTGCATTTCTCGGAGAGTATATCCAAGCGAGTCCCTGCAATGTTGACGTACTGATGCTCGGTATCCACTCATGCCACATTTTTCAATTGTTAATTTCCCGCAGTACCAACTGAGAATCAGTCACTATAATCCTTCTGACTACTCTGTTTTCTCCTATCCACTTCAGAGTTACAATGATTGCTTCCACTTCCATCCTCATGCCCACATACATACATACACACATACATGTATAGAAATACAAACATACATGCACACACACACACACACACACACACATATATATATATACATACACACATACATACATAAAATTATGATGAACTTCCATTTAAGTATCCAGTACGAGATGGTTGGTGCACTTTCTCAAATTGCTGTTCGTCCATTACTATATGTTATTATCCTAAATTTAACGTTGTCTACCTATTGCTTTCATATCCTTAAATCTTCCATCCAGAGTGTTTTTTAAAGCTTTTTATTTCATCGTTTAATGTCGCCAAGTTATTTCAATGGTCTTTCAGTATTTCTCTTTTCATTCCTAGTCTTTCCAAAACCTCTGTATTGGACTGTTTTTGTTTCCATATCCACCATATTCTCTCACATATCAACATTTCCAGAGACTGAGGATGATTTTCTTGTTGCATGTTCATTGTCCAAGTGTCTGTATTATACAAAGTCTTTTCCATGCTCAGTCTACGAAGGCTCAGGTGGCTGGGTCACACCTGGAGAATGGAGGATGGCAGAGTCCCTAAGGACATCCTTTATGGTGAATTAAATAAAGACAGGAAGAAGATGTCGAGGCCGACCTCTGCTACGACATAAAGATATGTGCAAGCGGGACCTGAATGATACAGGTATTGAGGGGGACTCATGGGAACAAAATGTTTTGGACTGTTTTGTGTGGAAAGGGCATATCAGAAAGGGAATGAGTGTGAAGGAAGAAATGACTGCAGAAAGGATGACAGATGAGCGTCTGAAAAGAAAAGGATAAAACACAAATGTTGACAACAATGGTCTTGAAATCCCATGCCATAACTGTGGAGTACTTTTCTAGACACAGGCGAGTCTTGCTAGTCACACTCGCCATCGCCATGGGCTGTGATTCCCATGTCTCCTCATAGCGCAGTATAACACTATCGTCTGGAAAGACGGAAAGGTGCCAATTAATCCCGAAACGAGGTCCTAAACTCAGACCGGAATAACATGTTCTGATGATAAAACTTAGCCTGCCGACTTGAAGGGTTAGGATTCGATTCCGAGAGTTTTTTTTTAAAATTCTTCTTCTTCTTTCTTTCGCCTAAAACAGATTACCTATATCTGATTTGTTGTCTCCAGTATGAACTTCACTGTCTGCTGTAATTCAGTCAGCGATCCACAAAGTGTGGTTTTTATAATTAACTTTAGGTTTACAGATCGTCCCAACCTCAAATGGGTTGCAGATAATGTCAATGGAACTAAAAGTGGTAAATGTGATCACCAAAATTATGGCAATAAGCTCAAAGTGGAGACATCAAGGACTCGCACAGAAAAGCATACATTTTGTCATAGATGTATAGTCATATTTTTTAGTCACGTTGTAATCAATTTTGCAGTTACATTTTAGGTGTTTAATTGTTTGAATTTAAATTCTTTTTTTTTAAAGTTAGACTTCCTCCGATCAAGAGATACTTCGAAATGCTCCCGTACAAGATGTAACACATGTCCATTTATGATCCAAACCCCTTCGGTCTGCTTTCCGAAGGGTTTATTTTACATTAGAGAAGCATTTAATTGCAAATCGGATAACGTAATTAAAGCCATCATCTGCAAAATATGTAAAAAAGACATATTAGGGAAACCAGTAGGAAGTTAGCAGATCGCTTCCATGAACTTCTTGCTGACATTAGTATAAAGGCACTAAAAACTGTCTCCCTACATGTCAACAGTTCTGACAAGACGAAAACGATAACTCAGACGCTGCTATTAAATCCATCTCTGGTGATCAAACCAGCCGTTACTTAGTAGAAAATCGTTTTATGAAAAAGTTTTGGCGTTTATAGTCCTGTAGGAGTCAATATTCAAAACAGCTTTATTTAATTCTATTTTTTTACTTGTTCATATATTTAACATAGTCATATTTCTTTCCTTCTTTTCACAGTGCCTTCTTATTTATTTCGTTTCGTATTGTAGCCTTCGGATTCATACTTCTCCCCTCATTAGGTACTTCTTGGTTTCATGTTGACCTCAGTTTTTTATTAGCTCTGTTGTCTTGCCTGTTTAGTTTTCTAGTCACAGTTTGTGCTGTTTTTAGCACTTCGTTGTTAAAGACTTTGCTCGAAACGTTCGGTTGTGTTTGTGCCTGTCTTTTTTATTCCCTCCGTTGAGCTTTCCAGTAACTTTTTGTGTTATATTTAGCATCCGTACAGATCAACATGTTATTCATATCTGCCACGACGATAAACGAGTGAGGAAAGAATGGATTTTCGTTGCTGAATCTGCGATTTTCGTATTAATTATCTTAGGGGTCGACTGAACACTTCTACCAGTTTGTCTTCTGTTACTGAACTGGTGGATGTTCGAGGTTCGAGAACTTGGCTTATGGATGTTGTGAACAGTTGCAATCAATCAAAGGTATCTGTAAAAGTAACGGTGATTCGTCACGTTAGAGTTTCTTAATTATACTCTGGCCTAAATCTTCTTTGCACTTTCGTAACGTTTTCACATTGTCATTAAAAGATATAAAACCGAAAGAAAAGAATATCAGCGAGCTTCACAATATGAAAAACACAAGCAAAACGTGAATGTTGTGGCTATGGAGCCTTCTTCAGCACATACATAGATTAGACAATACAACACAAATACACAATATCATGAATCTTCATTTCTCGTGGTAGACAAGTCGATGTCGGGAAAATTGTCTGGCGACGCATGTGGGGCCGGGAAAATTAATATCCGGAGATATGCTAGAGGCCGTCACTCGAGAATAGGAAGAAACTCTGTAGGCAGTTTAGCCCCCTAGGATTGATCTATACAGGTAATCTGAGTGAACGGTGTCTCTGACATAATGGTGTCACTGATCAGGTGAAAGAGTTGGTCTTTAAACTGGAAAATGAACGGCTAATCGAGTGGTTATAACTCTGGGTACACTTGTGGGGGATCTGGAATCACACAAGAGTTGAAGATCTTAAATTCTGTGTGTTTGCTATATGTCTTTGACTTTCAGATGTTTGACAGTTTGTTAAAGACATTAGATGTCATTGCCATTCTAAATAAAAATTTTCGCGCTGAATCTTTATTGGTGTCATGTAAGCTGTTCAATTTTTCAAGAATGTGATTACTTAGATCGATGTCCTCCAAGGTATTGGTAAGATCAATAATTTTTCTTTTGGCGATGTTAATTTGGACACCATTTTGTCCGGAATTATTTTTGAGATGGTCTATTTTCTCTTTGATATCTGGGAGCGTGGAACTCTAAAGTACTATGTCGTCAGCAAAGTTAAGGTCTTCTAGAATTTTGTCAACCCCTCTGATGTGCATATTTATGTTGTTTTCATATTTGTGCATGACCCAATCGATTGCTATTCAAAAGAGCATCGGTAATAGGACACAGCCTTGTTTCTCTCAAGGGGACTGGGAAAAGTGAAAGTAAAGGACCCTCTTCTAAGCCTTCTGGGGTTAAAGGTTAAAGTTGAGAGGATCTACTTTATTGCACAGGGTTTTATCCCAAATGGCTGGCGCTATCTCTGCAAAACGGCTTGCCGCCTGCCGAGAGAGTCACACACAGCACGAAATTCGTAGCTCCGGTAAAGATCCCCAGGAATCTGCGCAAAAATGACTGAATGGTGCAGCCGTGACACGAACCCACATTAGAAGCTCGACGCAAACGGTTGATTACTGTAATAGGGACCCCCCCCCCGTCCCCCCTCCCAATCCATCCCCCGCCCACACTTTTTCCCCGAGTTATCGACATATAGGACTTGACATATACAGGATGTGTCCTGAAATTAATTAGACAAGAACTATTGTTTCGCCCTTGCGCAATGAGTGTTGAAATCTGTGGCTGGTTGGGGTGGTTGGGGGTGGTAGATACGCGGATTCACTACTTCCACGATCTGCACGTTTGTGGTCCGGGTGACTAGTCTAGAATTCTCGAACGCCACCTTCACATACGTGAAGCATTGTATTCTACTAGCCGCAATGTCATTTATGCCATCAGTGGTGGTGGACAAAATCACGTGGAAAATGATTTTTAGTTTGGCTTTAATTTAGCATTAGCCGAGTGCATTGCATGAGCCTTTGAACAGTGAACTGAAATCTGTGTACAAGAAAACACAAAGAAGCTATTTCAATGTTAAAATGAAGATTGTGTGCACAAAGTGGCCAGTGTATACCCAAGAATTAATCCCCAAAGAGTAAATACAATAAACATAAAGAAAGATACAGCATTGCAGCTAAATGTTTGAAGCGAATAATTTTACAATGCATTTTTGTTTTCCTAATAATTTAAATTCATTGTGAAAATGCATTCCTTCGATCAAATAGCTGGCATGCTGTCAATAATCTGTTAGCTTTGGTGGGTGGGGGGGGGGGGGGGGGGGGGGGGGGGGGGTTTGGATACAAACAAGGCAGAGAAAGACAAACATATGTACATGATGCTAACAGGTCGAAGATGAAAGGTCTATATAACACATACCTTCTTTTTACCTACTTATCCTAAGACATCATTGTGGAAGATTTTCTGACACGGGAGGGTCTTGCTAGTCACACTCGCCATCGCCATGGGCTGTGATTCTCATGCTTCCTCGTAGAGCAATATAACACTATCGTCTAGAAAGACGGAAAGGTGCCATTCAATCACTTTTGGAGAGCTCAGGCGACCTGAAAGATATGCTATTGGCCTTAACAATTGAAACTCCAAAAGCAAAGAAAATCAACCTTTTCCATGGTATATAGGTGTATACCTATATTGTATAGATCACTCGGCAGTTAGTTGGTGACGTGGTCAAAACTATACCGACCGCCTTCATTTCCTACTCCCTAGACTGCACCTGGAACCTATATAAGGCTGGGCTGACCAGGAAACCAATATCATTTTTTGCTGTCAGGTTCTAAACCTTCGACCTTTCGATCCGCAGGCACGCGTCTAGCCGTTGCACCACCAAATTGAAACCCCAAGGCTTACATATATATGTATAGACAATAATAAGAAGTAAGAACAGCAACAAGAACAATAACAGAGGTGGTAACAGCCGTCTGGGTTTTCAGAACAGCTGATTGGTTTATTTTTTTTCAGTTATAATTAAATTTGTTGTTTACCGTCATAAACTGTTTAGGGCTCGAACTCACACCGCACCCACCAGCCAGTTAAACAGGTATCAAAGTTTTGTTAGAGGATATCGGCCAGAATCCCAGGTTAACCCAACCTAACATGGGTACCAGTCTGGTCTTTTGTTGACCTCACCCACCACTTAATACCGATTAGTCTATAAAGATATATTTGTAGCTCCATACGTTTGATCCACCAATGGCATCAAAAGCTTATTTTACTAACTCATTTTTTAGGAGAGGAACAGAATTGCCACCACATTTAATAAAACTATACCATTATATGCTTTAGGAGCATCGGCCATATGGGAAGAGCAACCCATATTTTTACAGACCAATCGGCACTGGGTCGGGTAATGTGATCAGCATTAGGCCGGCTGTCTTCTACTCTCCAGGATAGCCATCACCTGGTACCCATTTAGGCTGGGTCGACCTGCGACGCCCCATACCACACGATAAAAATCCTCTCAGCCATCAGTGGGTTTTGATAGGGGATCGTAGGAATTACGAGTCGCGACTCGTAACGCCTGAGCCGCGCGACGCCCTCGCTTTAGTATATATATATATTATATATATATATATATATATATTATATATATATATATATATATATATATATGTGTGTGTGTGTGTTTGTGTGTGGACTCCGCTGTGTGTAGTGGCTAGAAGCCCACCAGCAGATCAGAATGCCGTGGGCTCTAGTCCTGACGAAGCTGCTGGGCTTTTTTCCAAAATTTCCCTGGCTCCCAGGTCGAACAAGCGTGGAGTAAGTACCAGGTAAAGTCCTGGGAAGTGAAGGCGGCCTGCATCATACAGACCACATCACCCACCAAGCGCCTTTTAGTCTTTAAAATACAGGTCCAGTCAAATATACTTGATACGCCTGAAGTCGTGGAAAAGGGCCCTTTACTTTATCACTTTGCACATCAGTCAAACTATTAGAAATGTATATGTAAATGTATATGTATATTTCTAACATATGCAAATTCATTAGATGCTGTGAATTGTTATTTGGCATACCATACATATATGTTTTCCTGCCACAATTAATAATTTATGACTAAATTACATATATTTCTGATGTCTTTCAGACAGTAGGATCAAAGAATAACGACTAAAGCAATCACAGAGCCCAATTACATTTGAATTCATGTTTAGAATCTAATATCCAGGTTTCATGTAGTCATCAATACAAGATTAATTCACAGGTACTAAACGATTGCCTCCATGCCCAATCTCTAATTTACGTGGTCTTTTATATAATGCCTCATTAAAAACCATTGCGTAACATCCGTAAAAACCGTTTACAACCAGGGTGAAGGTCAAAGCGACGCGGAATTCCTGTCATATTTTCGACTGATGACGTCATATTTATTCGGAAGACCCGCTTACACCATTCTCCTCCTCCTGCCTGGCAGAATTTCTTTTTCGAATGGCACAGTTCGTAATTCCTTTCTTCCCAGACAATGAAAAAATTTCTTCCGCTACCATTCCCGGCTACCGTGCCTGTTTCCGCTCCGCGAATTCTGGGGTTATTTGTCCGGACGGGGGCAGGAGCATTATACCAGAGACGGTGAAGGATGAACGGAGTTTTTCTGGCAGCTTCTTACAAAAGTCGAGTCTCTTCCAGCGGGGAGAAGGAGTCCGTTCAGTTGTCTCCGTAGAGACAAACCTTGGACCACGGACGCTTTGGGAAGAAGCGTGCGAGGTGTCATGAACGTTGGACGTCCCCGAGACGCCATCTGACTGCTGTCGTTTGTGTTGTGGCGGTATCTCAAGTCGCCTTATGCTCTTGTGACAGGAAACACATGTAGTGTTCGGCTAGTGATTTCAGAATTCAGCCTGGGGACCACAACACCCAAAAAAAAAAAAACAAGTTAATTTTTAGTAGACAAAAAGTCTCACCCGTCTGTCTGTCTGTCTGTCTGTCTTGTCTGTCTTGTCTCTTCGCATGTCTGTCTGTCTGTACGCATGTCTGTCTGTCTGTCTGTCTGTCTGTCTGTCTGTCTGTCTGTCCGCATGTATGTGTGCGTGTAATCTATGTATGTTGTATGTATGTATGTATGTATGTATGTATGTATGTATGTATGTATGTATGTATGTATGTATGTATGTATGTATGTATGTATGTATGTATGTATGTGTATGTATGTATGTATGTATGTATGTTATTGTATGTATGTATGTATGGTTATGAATGTATGTATGTATGATGTAATGTATGGTATGTATGTATGTAGGTATGTATGTTATGTATGTATGTATGGTATGAGGGATGGATGGGGGGATTGGATGGATGGATGGATGGATGGATGGGATGTATGTATCGTATGTATGTATGTATGTATGTATGTATGTATGTATGTATGTATGTATGTATGTATGTATGTATGTTAGTATGTATGTATGTATGTATTGTATGTATGTATGTATTTTATGTATGTATGTATATATGTATGTGTGTGTATGTCACAGCCTGCCCACTATCTCACGTCACAGGTACAGTCAACTTGCAAACAAAGTCACCTTACACATACCATCAACTTTCCCACTATCTCATCACACATACCATCGACTTTCCCAATATCTCATCACACATACAATCAATTTGCCCACTATGTCATGTCACACATTTCATCAACTTGGTATTTATGTTGAAAGCTGCACTATTCAGTATGATTTAAAGCTGTTTGCAAGGCATGCGGGGAGATAACGACAACACTAAGTTATTGCTGGCTCAGGGAAGAAACATCTGGGTTATCTACCTTGCCATCAGTGTTACAATGCATCCGTGCAGAAAAGTATGCTAGCAGTGACAACATCGGTATGCACCCAAATGTTTGGCATCAGAATACAAATAGATTCAGGTGTGTGAAGAATATTTTTTCTTCTTACCCTACATTCACGTTTGAGATGAAGGTTGGCACGTTGTGGTATGGTTTAAATCTAAGCTGAGATATTTGCGTCATTCTGCCCAGCACTGTAGATTTCAGCAAATCCTTAGCTAGTCTCATTATACGACACACTTGTTAGGGGAGGTGAGTGTATTCAGTCCCCTCAAACTTAAGACCTCGGAACCCACAGTTAAAATGAAGAACAGGAGTAGACTTTTGTGACTTGCTTTTTTAGGGGGCATTTTTTTTTTGGTTCTGTTTACATCCAAAAATAAGGCCCTCAATTCCACACTGGGAAACTACGTTTAAACAGCTCTAAAGAAGTTTTTGGTTATGATTATGGTGTGGTTTTCTTCTGCTAATTCGAAAGGCTGAGATTCGGTTAAGTATGCTTGTCGACCTACCTAAGTTTATGGTTTTCAAAATGGAAGTTGGGCACGTCCACTGTTTTCAGTTCATATGGAATTTCTTTTACTGACAGACGGCGGCCGTTGCCATTCCCCCTAACTGTGGACTGAAATGCTATGTTATGTTATGACAATCGACGTCTTTGCACACTGGGCATCCCCATGCGTTCTCAATCCTCTCCAAAGTATCTCTGCTGACTGTTTTCATGAGGAGATGGTTATAGTATCTCCTATCATTACCACAAAGACGACATGGGTATTTGTCACCAAGCTTAACTCTTGTGTCACGAAATCTTGTTAGCGTCAGATATAGACATTTATCCCCCAACCTAGTCCGTACAGCGTTGATGACATCAGCTCTGCCCATGCTTCTTTCTGTTTGCATTGGTGCATTACTTGCCAGCTAGTCAGCTCTTTCATTTCCATTTACTCCTGCATGTCCATGTATGTAGAACCAGATGATGGAGGTTAACTGCAACTTCCTAATGTTTTCTACCCATTTGGAGCGTACACTACCTGTAGCAATTTTCTGAAGCATGTTCGTAGAATCTGAAACTACTATTTCATGTGTGGCTGCTTGTTTTGCTAGCCATGAGAGTGCTCTATATGCAGCAGCTATCTCCTTGGTATTGCTTGACGTAGTTGTATGTTAAGCGCCGCTATCCTCTTTTATTGTTTTCCCCATCTTTTGTTCTATGTATGCCCATGATGATCTTGATTCGCTCTTCACAGATCCCATCTGTGTAAATGACAACGTCTTCTGCGCGTGAATGCTGATCAATCAATGCCCTAATCTCGGTGTCTAATGTGGCAGGTAGCTGTCTCCTGCAGTACCTCCCCAATGTTATGACAACCTTAGACAAGCCATGCATCCGTACATTGTCTTCCGTGACTGATCTCGCCTAGATCACATACTTGCTCAGTCAGATGTTCTGCCTCGACCATACAGGAAAGAACCTCTTTTGAGACGCATCTCTTTCATGTAATTTTTTCGAATCCCCAACTCCAATATCTTTTTTCTGTTAAATATTATTTTCCTGTATCCATTGCATCGATCTCCGATAATCCTCTTCCTTTTAGAGACTAAAACAATTTTGTAATTAGCGAGCTATTTCCAGAGTCGCCACTGACGCACTGAAAATGTAATGTCTACGATTCTGTCTCTTCTACAAATCTGACATGGACATATCTCGTTGTTTTTGATCTTTTCTGTGTGGCTTCTCTTCTGGTCTAACAATGTTACAAGTGTCCGGGTGTCAACAATCATGCAAAGTTAATGCTTGCATTGCGACAACAATCAAACAAAATCATTCGTTGAAATGTGACGGCCGTCTAAAATATAAACAGTTTAAACGTAACAAATGAGACAACATTATATACAAGATATACAATGTCAACAGGCTGAATGTGACAACGGCTATACAACGTCAAAAGTTTAAATGTCAACAGGCTGAATGTGACAACATCTATACAACGTCACCAGTTGAAATGTGACATCATTTAAACAATGTCAACAGTTTAAATGTGACAATATTCATATAATGTCAACAGTTTAAATGTTTAACTTTCATTCAATGTCAACAGATTAAATGTGAAAACAATTACACAGTGTCAACAGTTTAAATGTGACCATATTCATAAATGTCAACAGTTCAAGCGAAGTAACAATCATGCAATGTTAACTTGTCTAAATTGACAACATTCGTGCGATGTTAACTTGTCTAAATTGACACCATTCGTGCGATGTTAACTTGTCTGAATTGACAACATTCGTGCGCTGTTAACTTGTCTAAATTGACAACATTCGTGCAATGTTAACTTGTCTAAATTGACAACATTCGTGCAATGTTAACTTGTCTCAATTGACAACATTCGTGCAATGTTAACTTGTCTAAATTGACAACATTCGTGCGATGTTAACTTGTCTAAATTGACAACATTCGTGTAATGTTAACTTGTCTAAACTGACAACATTCGTGCGATGTTAGCTTGTCTAAATTGACAACATTCGTGCAATGTTAACTTGTCTAAATTGACAACATTCGTTCGATGTTAACTTGTCTAAATTGACAACATTCGTGCAATGTTAACTTGTCTAAATTGACATCATTCGTGCGATGTTAACTTGTCTAATTTGACAACATTCGTGCAATGTTAACTTGTCTAAATTGACAACATTCGTGCAATGTTAACTTGTCTAAACTGACACCATTCGTGCGATGTTAACTTTTCTAAATTGACAACATTCGTGCAATGTTGACTTGTCTAAATTGACAACATTCGTGCAATGTTAACTTGTCTAAATTGACAACATTTGTGCGCTGTGTGCAGTTTAAAGGTGACAATTATGGATTTTCACCAATTTAAAAAGGACAACAATCTTACAATGGCAATGGTTTAAATGTGATTATCATGCAGTTTTTGCAGTTTAAATGTCAGTATTATACAACCTCATCAGTTTGTATGTGAAAGTCATACAATGTCAACAGCTTTAATTTGTCAGTCATACAATGTCAACAGCTTTAAATTATTAGTCATAGAATGTCATCAGCTTTAATTTGTTAGACATACAATGTCAACAGCTTTAATTTGTTAGACATACAATGTCAACAGCTTTGTCAGTCATACAATGTCAACAGCTTTAATTTGTCAGTCATACAATGTCAACAGCTTTAATTTGTTAGACATACAATGTCAACAGCTTTAATTTGTCAGTCATACAATGTCAACAGCTTTAATTTGTTAGACATACAATGTCAACAGCTTTAATTTGTTAGACATACAATGTCAATAGCTTTAATTTGTCAGTCATACAATGTCAACAGCTTTAATTTGTCACTCATACAATGTCAACAGCTTTAATTTGTCACTCATACAATGTCAACAGCTTTAATTTGTCAGTCATACAATGTCAACAGCTTTAATTTGTCAGTGATACAATGTCAACAGCTTTTAATTTAAGTCATACAATGTCAGCTTTAATTTGTTAGACAAACAATGTCAAAGCTTTAATTTGTCAGTTATCAATGTCACAGCTGTACATTGTTTAGACATACAATGTCAAGCTTTATTTGTCGTAGAGTCAAGTGTCAACAGCTGGTTAGACATACAGTCAACAGACTTTAATTTGTCGAAATAATGTCACACAGCTTTAATGGCGAAATCATACCATGTCACACGCTTTATTTGTCAGTCAAATAATGTCATTTAAAATGGACAGTTATAATTCAACAGCTTAAATGGGACAATCATATAATGTCAACAGCTTAAATGGGACAATCATATAATGTCAACAGGTTCAAATGGCAATCACACAATGTGCAAAGTTTAATGCCATTACACTGTTTAGAATTCAGTAGGCACGAGTCAAGTCAAGAAATGTCCCAAAGACGTTGTGTTTGTCATGACAACAATGATGGTCATCAGTCAAGACATACTGAGGGGTTGTCATCAGTTGGTGCTTTCAGTACGAACATGCAGGAAAGCACACGCCATTTTGAAAAATGATTTACCCGGAAGTTCTCATTCATGAAGCCGTAGATGACCGGGTTGACGAAACTGTTGGCCATGGACAACCAGTGGACGCCGAAGTAGATGTCGTAGGCCAGGTTCCCAAAGACGTTGTGTTTGAAGGTAGTGGTGATGGTGATGAAGAGGTGGAGGGGCAGCCAGCAGAGGCCGAACAACAGCACCACAGTTGCTAGCATCTTCACAACCTGGGGATAAAAGGGGACAGGATGAGTCCGATGTGATGGTTGGGGGGCAGTTTTGAGATGAGGTGGAGACTAGTATCTTAGGTATACGTACACACACACACACACACACACACACACACAGCACACACAGGCAAGCAGACACACAGATAGACAGACAGACAGATAGACAGACAGATAGACAGACAGACACGCATGCAGGTGAATGTCTAAAGGGCAAGGATCTCGTTGTAATAGCATATATCGCACACACACACAATTTATCTATGTATGTCAGAATGTCAGATATTTAATGTCAGAAAGAGATTGCTAAAATGTTACATAGAACCTGTTCTGCTGTAAAGCAGCAAATATTGGAATGTCAGTGAACAAATTTTGAAGAATTTGGAAGCAACAGAGATGTGGTTTCTGAGACGAATGCTACGAATACCTTGGACGGCCAGAGTAACTAACAACGATTGCTCGAAAGAAGATAATGAAAGTAGATCTCTATATACAACAATAAGAAAGAGACAAACACTGTTTTTTCCCCACATAATGAGAAGAGAGACAATGTAGAACATCGTGACAACTGGAGAGATCAGTTTAAAAAGGGGTAGAGGCAGACCAAGAGAGATGATGCTGGATGGGCTGAACCGATGACACGGAGGGATATCATCAAGAGACCTGTTCCATGCAACCAGGGATCGTGATCTGTGGAGACACATGAGCTCCCACGCCAGTTGACAGGGCAGATAATGATATATATATATATATATAT
>CAJHNH020004071.1:7500-30000 GCA_905116865.2 Candidula unifasciata | reverse complement strand
GATAGTTTCTGTGGTTTCAATGATTCCACAGCGATTTAATTCCCATAACAAAGACGACAGTGAAGAAAACAGACATGTTAAGTCAATATAATTAGTAACGTCGACTTATTCTTCTTCTGCCTTCTATCCCTCAATGGAGCATAGATTCTCAACCAGTTCAAGCCAAGTCGTTCTTTTCTTCGCTATTGCAAGTGTCTCCCTTCCCCCACCGCCCCCACCCTTTCTCACCAACTTTTAAAACTTCACCTTCTATCTCCTTTATATATGCATATTTTTGGGTGGGGGTGGGGGGGGGGGGGGGGGTGTCTACCTTTGTTTATATGCCCCTTTACAAAGACATTCTAGTTTTATTGTTCTCAGGTTTTCTCAAAGTGTGTCTTATCCAACGCCAGCGTATTTTACCAACACATAAAGACTTCAGAGGTCACTGCCACCAGGTCTAGAAATTCCAAGGAGAGAGTCCACAAGTCTCTTGAGAATCGCCTTATCTGTGTTGTTGGATAATCTCTCTCCTTGCGGTCTGTATGTCAAACGCGTCGTTATAGTTAAAGAAATTAAGTTACGCTCCTTGTCCTAACCAATTACCTAGCCGTCTCCCCAACACTTTTCTGAGTCACGTTCGTCCAGTATCTGACTCCTGCGATACACGCGAACTCACTCTACTGTTCAAGCATAGACGGCGATTTTGTGACAGGTGCACTTCTTACCGCAGAGCTGAGTGATTTTTAGGTATTATTCTTTGTAACTGCAGCATTATTGTCGCATGCACATGCTTATAAAGACTTTCTGGTCGCAACGTTGATTGCCTTTGTTCGTGATTATGGTACTGTGAAAATCTCTAGCTCTACTAGTTTGGTTAGATTACTCATTTTTCCTTCCTTTCCCCACGCACCCCAAACTCTTTTCCTTTAAACAAAATACATAAATACGCGAAACCGTTGGTAGAACTGTTTGGGATCAGGAGCAAATTACTCTGTAAAACATTGACTAAACTTGTTACACTGCTTGCCCTTCTCAAAATTAATTTACCACAGGGAAATGAGAAGATACTCTTGTCTCTTTCGATGGTCGCCCGCAGTTCGATCGCTTACAGGAGATCACATATTTTTTATTCGGATGAAGGAGGGGTGGCAATGCTTATGTGAGAGTCTCTATGTCTATGCTAAGGGTAGCGAGAAGCGGTGGGAAAAGGAGGTGATATGTTTTCATAAGAATGTTAATGTAGAGGAATTTACAAGAAGAGCATCAGAGAAACAAAGGTATTGTTCTTCTATAAAACTCAAAGCCGTAGTAGCTGAGTTCTACTGAGTTCATGCACTCTCAAGTGTTTAGGTCAAAATCCTTGCCGTCCTTTTTAGGATGCGATTTTTCGTTATTTGAAGCCCTACTCTGGCTCTTGCCAGGGGCCGCAATATAGCCCAGCCATAAATATGGTTTAATGGCTAAACGCGGCTTCTGAGATCTCTCTACGGCGATCCTCATCCACCTTGTGTCATCGGGTGTTTATCGCTTATGCCGATGTCCTGGTGGGGTAGAAAGTCAGTCAGTCTGCACTCTCAAGGTATTAATTTTGAACAATAACGAATCTTCATAAGATTTCCAGTCACAAACACACTTGCTCGCGCCCACCACCCCCCACCACACACACACACACACACACACACATGTGTAAGAGTGTGTCTCTCTGTGTGTGCCTGTGTGTGTGCGCGCGAGAAAAGTTGTGCACATTAGCCTTCACGCGTGCTTTATTTGAAGATTTCAGCATTCCGTATTCACTACCTTTTATGTTTACTTATACCAGCATTCAGTGATAAGCCGGCCGGTGTTTACATTGCAAAATATGTACGGTGCACTATTTTTACTGTTCTGGCGAAAATAATGTTTTCTTTCTTGATAGATCAAAACTTTATCTTCGTCAATAAGGCAGACGTGGTTAGGGCATTGTGGGAGAACGTGTACAATTTGGAAGAGGAAATAAATAAGCAGTCTGGTGAGAGTGATGCAGCGGAGAATGACGAAGCGATCTGGCCGATACTAGACGCTCAGAGGAAAGGCAAGACGGAGGTATAATCAGAATGATACTGACACAATAATTTTTACAACTCTGGGCTGGCTGAAGAAGAAGATGGTGACGGAGCGATTATGAGAATACTCCAAGTGCTGTGATGTCGCTTTTTGAATCAACTCAACTCAACTTAACTCAACTCAGCTCAGATCAACTCAGCTCAGATCAACTCAACTCAACTCAGCTCAGCTCAGATCCAGCTCAGCTGCGTCTTAGTCAGATCGTCACTGTGGGGCAATGGGCTTATGTGTGTACACTACTGTAATCAGCATGTAATAATTTTAAACACCACTGTTGTTGTTGTTGTTGTTGTTGTTGTTGTTGTTGTTGTTGTTGTTGTGTGTACTGCTGTGCTAGCTACATACACATTTAATGATACCACTGCAATTATTTTATTGTGACATACTGCAGCAATCAGGAGTCGCTGAGGCAGTGGTGTGCTAGACGCCCGCCTGTAGATTTGAAGGTAGTGGGTTTGCATCCTGATAGGGCCTGACTTTTTTTTTTCAAAGATTACTTTGACTCCCAGGTCGAACCAGCCTTGAGTGGGTACCAGGTGCAGTCCTGGTAAGTAAAGGCGGCCGGCGTGATGCTAACCATTTCACCTACCAAGTACCAATTGGTCTATAAAATCTAGGTCTAGCCCTATATATTCGCAGTACGCCTAAAGGCTTAGAAAAGGGAACCTTTACTTACTTTATACTGCACGAATCACAATGCTATCTAAATAACATCGTCAGACTAATCCAGGTTTAACATGGCACTACGTAAATATTGACAGGAAAGCATACTATTTTGCAGGTGACGTGGTCACTCACAGGCATTACAAACAAGCTCAGGAACACGATTTCTCACCAATTTTTGAGGTTCGTTGACCCCAGTGGTCAAATGGTCACCGGAAAATTCAATTTGCTAGAAATGTTTCCGCTAATTTTTAGAGTGCTGGTAGACAAACTAGATACATCGGCAGCTATAGTAGGAAAGCTAAGAGCTAGCCTTCATTTAAAACAGCGTAAACTTCGTTCAAGAGGTCGCTCAATGAGAATTTGGAATGACAAAATTAAGTAGACTATGTACCCGCAAGGAATGACACTAACCAGTGCCATTTACTGAGGTCCGGACATCAAATTGTTCCTGCACATGACGTGTGAGAGCAACAGAAGTTTATGCTGATGAAGATGATCATGATGTTATTGATGATGATAATGATGCGCTTCGTTATAATATTGTCTTGTTGCTAGCTATAAAAAAAATGCATGCCGGAATTACGAACATCCGCACCAAGAAAGTAACATGTGTGAGCTAGAACATGCTAATACCAAATTTAGTAAACGCTTTTAGGAGATGATGTGGTATTACTGACAATTCACAATTATTATAATTTATGTCCGACAGTAACGGGATACAGAAAAGAGAAGTCAGCATTGAAACTGCGTAGAAGAAGAGAGAAATTACACCTAACTTCAGACAGAACATAATTAGAATGTGCAAACCCTCCTTGGTGTGGGTTCCGGGGCCCTGTTATAGGGAAAACAAGAAAAGACCCACTACATTCCCAAAAGCATGTCGTAAAAGTTGACTAATTGGGAACTCCTTCACAGTCGGAGTGCATCTGTCTGAGAGGCCATGAACCAACAGTCTGCTTACAAATTAGTCAGATCTGTCGAACGGATGAACACGCAACACTCAGGTTTTGGAACAGGACTGCAGTTCAGTAGTGGACGAACAGCCAGAACTTTCTGCCGGAGTTTACAGCAGGTGAACGCGAAGAAGAAGAAAAAGAATGTGCACATCCGAAACTGGTACATTGAACTGAAATATGGAGATTTACCCACACATT
Source organism: Candidula unifasciata (assembly GCA_905116865.2). NCBI lineage: Eukaryota > Metazoa > Mollusca > Gastropoda > Stylommatophora > Geomitridae > Candidula > Candidula unifasciata. The sequence continues at coordinate 26,095 of CAJHNH020004071.1, read as the reverse complement.
CGGTTATACACTACACACATGTATGAATTCACTCAAGGGCAGATCATAATAAATCACATGACATGGCATAGCACTGTGCTGCTGGGGTGTCTGTGAATTACCTACCTCCCCGGGCAGCAGCTAGAAATGCTCTGTCCCAGTTCTAAAGGAAATATGGGTTGTGTTTCTGCCTTCCCCTTTAACACGTAGCTAAGGTGGGGCTCACAGTGTGCTCATTCCCCGCCACCAGATTGCCTGCACGTTTCGCTGAGCTCTTCATGGCTCTAAGCATGACCTAAGCATGAGTAGTTGGAACTGGATCGTCACGTCCTGAGTCCCTGTGCCTTCACGATAGTTTCCGGTATTCAGGGGTGGTTAGCATACTTGTTTCCATTCCTAAGACTGTTCAGCACACCTCTGGCTCCTTCCCTCCCACAGGGGGCAGTGCGGTGTGGTGCACCGGGTTTATTATCGATGTTTGATCCTCTAGATCCATTGTGTTTTGCCTGGGGATTCGCATCCCCAGTTACCAGGGCTACCTCGGGGAGGCTGTGACTCTTCGCCACGCACAATGGTCTTGAGGTAAGAGAGGTTTTGCTAGGTCAAGAGGCTGACACCACAATGGACGCTCCTTTCGTGGACAGATATTCACTAGACCTAGGGTGAAGTAAGGGGGGGGGGGGGAAACCCACTACAACACCAACACTTCTTACCCCCTGCCTCTCGAGGCTCAGTCCCCATGACATGGCATAGTTCTCTAATCAGCAGCTTAGGGAGAGAACAGCAAATCTCAGCAACCTTTTCCTGCTGTAAATGTGAAGAATGAAGACACACAGCAGGTCATACAGTGGTGTGTGTGTGTGCCTTCCTCGTTCAAATTCTAGTGTATCAGATCGGGTTGGGATTTCTGGCAATAATTATGTCATACTTTGACAAATTTTGAACATAGTGTAACTAAAATCTCCAATCATCTGAGTTCACACGATAGAAGATACAAAGGGAAACCTAAAGACATGGCTAAACGAAGACAAAGACAGAAAAAAAAAAAACAGTTGTGGTGAAAAAATAACGTTTTCTGTAATACCGACAGATAATGCGATGTAAGTTGCCTAAGAAGCAATAAATACCGCTTTTGGGAATAAAATGCAGAAAAAAACGAAAAAAAAAATGTCGTCACATATTTAAATTCTCTAAATTGTTCTACTCGATTGTATCTGCGGTTTTTCATTCTCAGAGATATCCCTAAACAACAAATTGAACTCTTTGTGTGTTCATCTTTACAAATAAGGAGCAACACCACTAGAACGAATACAGTTTCAGAATACCCCATGTCCTTGGTAATATAATTTTGTCTAGAATAGCTAATGAAAGAATAGGTTATCAACCGTGCAAGATATGGTTGTAGAGAAGAACTGTTCCGGAACGCGCGTCTTATAGACAGTGACGCGGACGTCTTCGGGAGAGTTGCTATTAGCAACCCTACAGCCTAGTTACTCAGACTGAAGTTGGGAAATTATCGTGACAGTACCATAGCTATTTCTTACTCCGTGAGGTAATGGCTGATTATTATGTATTAACTGTTAGTTCTATAAATATGTCTATCATTTGTTTGGGCTCTTAGTTCAACCCAGCCAAAAATCATCATCATCATCACAACATATCATTGTAATCATCATCATTATCATCAGCAGCACGTATCATCATCACCCATAATAATCAGCAACATCATGAGCAGGAGGAATCTGCGAGTCGTTATAAATCACATTGAGCTCGGAGTCTAGTCCTTCATTCTATTACATTCTGAGCAATTCTTTCAATCACGAGAATAGAACCCACTCCAGCACCTCTAGGTTCTCCGTTTTACGGACTCTCCACCCCCCCCCCCCCCTCAACCTTCACTAGGTACTAGAGTTCTGATCCTAGCCACTAGTTTTGGTGAAGTAGCCACTAGTAATTAACTGGTTAAGAAAACCACCACAAGTAGGCCCAAACTTTGCAGTTTTGAGCGTGATCAAATGTCTTTTTTTCCTTAAACTGCTTGGTGTATGGATTTGGATGGATGGATGGATCGATGGATGGATGGATGGATGGATGGATGGATGGATGGATGGATGGATGGATGGATATCACACAATTTTTTTTTGGTTATTTAAAGTCCAACTCCTTCTGTTGTCAGGGGCTCTAATATAACCTAATGGTTGAATGGGGTTTCTGGGTCTTGTGTCCGTGTGATTCACATACGAATATTGGTAGTTTGTGTCGCCAGATGTTATTCGTTCCTTGTACGATCCTGCTTGTGTTGAAAGTCACTCACTCACTCACTCACTCACTCACTCACTCACTCACTCACTCACTCACTCACTCACTCACTCACTCACTCACTCACTCACTCACTCACTCACTCACTCACTCACTCACTCACTCACTCACTCACTCACTCACTCACTCACTCACTCACTCACTCACTCAATCACTTACTCACTTACTCACTCACTCACTCAGTATTTGTGAGTCTCAGCTAGCTCCGTTTCAGCATGAACCCAATTTTGCGCCACCGTCATTGCCTTATTACTGTTGGCACGAGTAGTTATATAGTTATTACTCTGATTCCTTCACCTCTTTTGAATGCATACTTGTTGATGTTTACAAATGCCCGCAGTCACTTGTATTCGACTGCATCCTGCCTTCGTTCCACCTCTTTATCAGTCATCCCACTGCCAGTAGCATAAGCTACAATTGTAATTGTAGTAGAATACAAACAGGCTAAAAGAAATTTTTGAGGAAGTGTATCAAGTCTGCGAGATATTGACACGTGCATCGAATACCGGCTGGGCCTAAAATATGGAATTAGATTCCTATGTTTAAACAACCCCAGACCATTGATCAGTACGTTTTCAAATGTAATTACAGGTGTTTTATTTCTTTTAATACAAAGGATCATACGGTAAACATAGACACACTCACACTATATTCATCATCATGAAGAAAAATTCCTATTCGTAATGGAAATTTAGACCCGTCGAGCATCTACATTAAAACTTCGTACTCCTGGTACGCGCCGGAAAACTGAAGCCACGAGATTTTATGGCTTTAAGAGATGGGCAACAATCAAATCAGATTTTTACCTGCCTCGCCACGTGACAGGCCTAGCAAGCTGGTAGTTGTTTAATTGATTGCTACTAACTACAAGAGGTGTAGCGGAAACCTGCAAAGAGATGAATAAATGTATCAACCGAGAACCGCAACACAGATACAGAAGATCATGATACTGGGCTACAACCTGATATCACTGAGACGAGAAAAGAAGAAGCTGTGTAAATTTGGTTTCTGAGAAGATTGCAAAGAATAAAAATAAATAGAATAAAAAAAGAAAACCTAACAGCCCTCGTCTAGACAGCGAAACGTCGTACACTGATTTAGAAAAGTAAAGACATAGACGGTCGTTGTTTTCGTATTTGTTGTTAGAAGAAGTCGGTGTCTGAGATTTGGGTGTTGTCAAAGTGCTTCGTAATGCCGAGGTGCCAGGTTCGATCTCAGTTGCAGGCTGTTTGACAGCAGACCGCCTAACATCGGTTTCGACAGCGGTATTAAGAGTAGACATTTAGAAGGAGGAATAGATTTGAGAAGCCGGTAACAACTGGCAAAAGTGAGGACAAGAGAAACAGAAGAAGACAAAGATAAAACAAATGAAAGACAACAACACTGGATCGCTGTGAGATTCTGGCGCTGGTGTGAGATGACGAGCCATCACAACCTACGCTGTTCGGCACGGCACATGATGGTGTACTTATTTATAAACATGTACATGCCAGGTAGGTATACGAAATTCTTGTTCAAAACTTTCCATTTTTTAACGAGTAATTGTTTTCTTTTTCCTCTCCAGGCTTCATGTTTTCTGTTTTCACGTGGATTAGGATACGACTAAATACGTTTTAGTTTTCTGATTAGTTTAAAAATTGTGATTTTTTTTTCCTTTTTTCTTTTATATATTTTGTTTAGATTAGTTTGTTGGCAGTACAGTTACGCATCTAAACACTCTGCGTGTCTGTTGAGTCATTATAAACAATTCGAGCAGCGGTTAGAGAATAATTGATATTTTATGATAGCTCAAAGGTCCACGAAGGTGAAGGTCCACGAAGGTGAAGGTCCACGAAGGTGAAGGTTAACGAAGTTAACGAAGGATTTGTTGCCGAAACGTTTATTACACCTTCGTATTTCTGTTTTATTTGGCAGATGATGTTTTCTACTTCACGCTTTAGCCGATTTCTTCATCTAATTTTAAGTTTATAAAGTTTCGAGCTAGACACTTTTGGACATAAAACATTTATGAAAAGAGGCAGAGTTTCTGTATGAAGTTGGATTTGTCATGGACACACAGGCAATTGCAGTGTTGGAGATATTTTCTTCTTCTTCTTCTTCACGTTCACTGGCTGTATTGTAACTGTAGTGGGATCATGACGTGATCTCTACGTTATTACGTTACCGAAGGCGATCAGACTGAATGTGGATCGGGGGAGGTTGTAGTCCTGTCTTCAATTTTCAAATGAACTAATTGGTGATTTCTTGATTATTTATAATGTAATTTAACAAGCAAGGTTTTTGGCAGATATGATTGAGCTGTGACTGAGACATGAAAAAAAAAAAAATAATTAAAAAAAATAGTATTTCGAAACATGATTAAATATGAATTGCTTGTTGTAAATCAGTTGTTTTTTTTATAACATCTTTGTTCTGAGTGACTGCAGCACGAAAAGTCGACATGCGGTGATACAAGGAGCAGTTGCTATTCGGATGCGAATGCCAGAGGAGTAATTGGCAGAAACCCCGTTCAGCCGCATATAATACAGTTATAATGGGCCACTCTACAGTCATTATGTTCTCTGGTAACCCGCTAGTTATGTGTGTGATTACTATAATACGACTGTATACACCACCATGGCCTTCACCCCCCAACCCACACACACACACACACATACATACACTAGAACACATGTATATACACACACGCATATATATCTTAACATATACATAATAAACACATATATATTTATACACACATATATTTACTCATACGCGCGCACATATATTTCCACAGTTTGTTTATCCACAAGACCTAGTCACCTGATTCAGCAGAAAACAATAAACAACATTGTTCCCTCTAAGAACAGGACACCACAGACTCAACTATCACATGCATACATAACGTCTCAGTCCTCACTGAGTGCATGTCAGATGGGACCACACACATCTCAACACATTCTGCAGGCCTGCCTGTCCAATATACTACGAGGAGATCCCTAGTCTCAAGAGCAAAGTGGGCAGAGCAATCTGTGGGGAACCAAGAAGGTCCTTTAACTGCCATGTGAATTCATAGACGCAATCCACCTGACCATGTCACCTGAGCATACGAATCCTAACGCAAGGAAGATGTTCATTTCACAGGTGTTCGTTTTAGCTATCCTGCCATTTTTCAATAACCCATGTATCAAATAAACACATACACATGATTCAATTTGTTAAATGTTTTTAAATGCATGTTGACAGCATATAACACAAGTGAGCTATGATAGTAATTAAAACAAAGTTAGTTGCGTATCAATTACAGGACGTTGCAGAACCAACCCAAGTATTTCTTTGGCTGTTGTGGTTTTTCTAGGCAGATTTTACGTTTACTTTACTTAGCTAGCCATTGCTCTCCGATCGGTCAGTATCACTGTCGAAACCAACGCAAGACAAACCGTCCGGCACTCCGACATTACGAAGCTCGTTCGGAACGCCTAAGCCACAGACACGGACATATATGTAATGGAAATATTCGGATTCTGTCTTATCTGTCGTCACGAAATAAATAGAAGCTATTTCCGATCCGTCGGAATGAAACGAAACTGTCATTTCTGAGCTTTCCACCCGATACCTTTGAATCCGTCTGACATTTTCGGACAATGAGATGATATTCAATAATATTTTCAAGGTTAGCAAACAGGAAAGGTCCGCATGTTAAATTTATATAAGCTGCTTTAATGGATTTCTAGTAGAGCAACTTGCTCGTAAACAGCAACCTCTTCCAAAATCTGGCTTATTGTGGATATGTCAAGTCACATGATGGTCCGGAAAGAACGGTGGTCCAAAATCTGGCTTATTTTGGATATGTCAAGTCACATGATGGTCCGGAAAGAACAGTGGTCCAAAATCTGGCTTATTTTGGATATGTCAAGTCACATGATGGTCCGGAAAGAACAGTGGTCCAAAATCTGGCTTATTTTGGATATGTCAAGTCACATGATGGTCCGGAAAGAACAGTGGTCCAAAATCTGGCTTATTGTGGATATGTCAAGTCACATGATGGTCCGGAAAGAACAGTGGTCCAAAATCTGGCTTATTTTGGTATGTCAAAGTCACATGATGGTCCGGAAAGAACATGTGGTCCAAAAAGTCACTTATTTTGGATATGTCAAGTCACATGATGGTCCGGAAAGAACAGGGGTCCAAAATCTGGCTTATTTTGGATATGGAAAGTCACATGATGGTCCGGAAAGAACAGTGGTAGATGGTGCAGTTTCTGGAAAACGAGTCCGACCGCAAAAGTAGATACAGGATATTGAAGATGCACTGGCTATGAAAGCACATAGGGCTGGAAAATTGGCTAGAGAAAGAGAGACGTGCAGACGTGCCGTGACAAGATCGACGTTCTGTACAGAACATGCTTTTTGATTATCTGGAAAGAGGAACATTGAGGGAAAAAAAATTGCAACTGTAGATATGAGGGTGTTGTTTCTAGCTGCCAGACAAACAAGCATCACGAATGTACACAATCTGTTGATTTAACAACGCTGATCAGGCATGACCAGTTGATCTACGTTGGTGTGGCTAATGAAGAAATATAGGGTGTTATGGTTATAATTCTTACTATTCACTGCGCCAGCAGAGTCTTCACATATACATACACAAAGGAAAAACTATCAGAAAAAGTGTGATAACGTATGATTATACGAATTATATAAATATACAGGGAGCAGCCGAGGGGTAGTATCTAGACCAGCGTCTCCTAAGCTTTGCTTTGTCGCGGCCCCTTTTTTTAATTAACATTTTTCCACGGCGCCCTAAACTAAGTAAAAGTATGATATTCGTGTCTTTGTTGAATTAATATCAAGCTTTTACAATATTTCGCGGCGCCCTGTGAAGAGGTCGCAGATTCCCTGGGAGCCGCGGCGCACAGTTTGAGAATCACTGGTCTAGACGGAAGGTCGTGGGGTCAGGTCCTGAAAGAGCCCGACTTTGAAAAAAAAAAAAAATCTTGGCTTCCAGATCGACCCAGCCTTGAGCGAGTACAAGCTACGAGACATGGGAAGCAAAGGCGGCTGGCGTGATGCTGACCGCATCACCCACTAAGGAGCGATTGGTCTATAAAGCATATGCTCTCCCTAGATGCCAAATACGACAGAAGTCTTGGTAGAGGCTTTTTTTCCTTATATAAATATACAAAACTTTCATTTATCACCATCAATTAATAACCAAAACAGGGAAACTTTTTGTACAATATTTGTGTGTGTGTGTGTGTGTGTGTGTGTGTGTGTGTGTGTGTGTGTGTGTGCGTGTGTGTGTGTTTTCCACTGTGTGTGTGTCTTTGTGTGTGTGTGTGTGTGTGTGCTCCCCTCCCCTTGTCTCTAGGATGGCAGTCAAACAGGTACAAGTGCCTCAAACCCTGTTCAACCTTATAGCCGTACAGCAAAGTTATATTGAGGTAACGTATAACGGTTGTGAAGTTACCTGCAGCCTAGTGTGAGTGTGTTCTTGCGACCATAAGGAAATAAATGTCTTGTGATACAGACAGCATTGTGATACCAAACAGAAAACAGGTCAGTAATGCAATTAAATACCTGTCCTAAATTACGTCATTGTAAAGCTAACGTTCTTTATCACACTTTGGGACAACGTGGGCATGTGGTGATAAACCCACATGACAGTGAGACTCGATACATGATAATGTAATTGTCAAGATAGGTGCCTTTACTTTCCAGAATGTTTCCTGGCTCTAAACTTTAGGCTGAGTCGAACTGGGAGCGTCGAACTGGGAGCTGTGATACACTTGCAAAATACACGTCAATGGGTTTTTCAAACCAATGACAACTAGATCGGCATGTAAGCGTGCCAACCTGTGGGCTTCAGATTCTCACAGAACAACAGCAAAGCCACCTACGTTGTCTCCTGTCCCCTTCTTTGCCTGGAAATCAATACCTAATAAATTATTCATACTTTATTGTCGCTATGGCACACCAAGCGTACAATTTAATTTCTCTATGTAAGACGTCAGTTCAATGAAGCCAACCATCCGTGTCTTGTACAAACGTTTTTGTCTTATAATTGTGACCATTGTAATACGGACCTTGTATATGTTTGATGAAGAAAGGTCATTGAAGAAACGAGGACGGATTTAATTGCGCAAGGTTTGATCTCATATTGCTTCTGCTCTCTCTCTCTCCCTCTCTTTGCTTACAGAATGGACGACTAGAGAGTGAGAACATCGGTTCTGCCAAGTACTAGATGGTCACACACAGAGACCGTGACAGATGTCTGTTGAAAGCTTAAACAGCTGTGTAGTACTAGATGGTCACACACAGAGACTGAGACGGATGTCTGTTGAAAGCTTAAACAGCTATGCAGCGAATAATAACGTGGGCAACAACAGGCTGATCCAGATATCAGAAAACAGAGCAGGTTGGAGAGTTACCATTGGCGATATCTACTTCAGACCAAGCACTTGAGAAATAAGAGGAAATTCTTTGCTGCTTTTTCAGTTTGACACGGGTGGTCCTTTGATGCATTTTTCTTGGGAAGTTGTTGTGTTAATGACAAACGTTTTGGTCTCAAGTATTTCAAAATAGAGTAATTACACTAGGAATAGGCACAAAAGAGGTTAGGAAAAGATATAATTCTAGCTGAAGTAAAGGGGAAAAAAAGTCAAGCCCTTTATGTTTGCGTTTCTAATATTGACTAACTCTTGTTTTTAATGTGATTTTTAATAAGTAAGTGTCTGTGGTAGGCCTTTGGAAATGAAAGAGGTCTGGTGGCCTTATTTAATTGAGAACCGCTGAATAAGTAGATGTACTATATAGTTAAGAAAGGTCATCACCTTGTCACACATTTGACATTCAAATTCTGTCTTATTTTGTCTTATTTTTTACAACTGGTAAAGTAAAATACAACCCGACTTATGTAAGTGCTTGCCAAACAAATTTTAGTTCTTAAATATGAACATAGAAATAGGTTAGGAACAGAACTGGTGAAATTGCTCACAAGAATACACTAGAATTGAGCCAGTCATTTCAGAGTTCTTTTGCATCTGGGTCATCTTTACTTTCTCGGCCTATGGGCTTTTCCGTTAACTAATAAATACGCCTCTCAGATAAATATACGTTTCTTCTGTGTTTATGGACTATCAGAATAGAAAAGATTAGATCAGCTGATATTTTTCTCACAATACAGCATGTGTAAACATTAAATACCACAAAAAACGTAGTGCCGTTTTCACGATGCAGGTTGGCGACATTGTACCACTGTTGTCGTTGGGAAGGTCACGTGGTAGAACCCCCATTTTATATACAGTGCTATTCGCGTGCTATTGTCCGAAATCCACGAAAGCAGTTTTTAATTTAACCGTCCACCCTATTAAACGAACCCTAAGAATCAAGGATGGTTTTAATAATTGCATGCGCTAACCTCTAAGCCAGGGTGCTGAGGATAGAATATATGTAGAGTCAATCAATCAATCAGGTGCCGTCTCCACAATGAAGGTTGGCTGCAATGGATCTCCAACAAGCCCTGTCTCTTGCCCTTGATGTACACTCACTCATACTGCTGTTCGTCAATCTCTTGATGTTATCCTCCCACTTGTAACGCTGTCTGCCTTTTGCTCGCCTACCTCGAACCTTTCCCTCTAGGAAGATCTTTACAATACTGTTATGTCTTTTAATGTGGCCAAAATATTTCATTTGTCTCTTTTTTATTTCACCTAGCAACTCTCTTTTCAATCCCAATTTCCTCAGTACCTCAGTATTTGATAGCTTCTGTTTCCATGATATACGACCTAATCTTCTGTATATATGTATAGTACAGTACAGTAAAAGGTAGCCGTGCCACGCCAATAGCGTATTGGTTGTATTGTGCTATAATTATCATTTATAGACCGATTTAGTGGGTCATGTGGCCAGCATCACGCCGGCCGCCTTTACTTCCAAGGACAATATCGAGTACCCACTCAAGGCTGCATCGACCTGGAATCCAATGACATTGTTTCGAGAAAAAAAAAAGTCTACTACTTTCAGAGCCGGTGGAGAGCGTCTAGCCACGCATGCAATATATGAGTGTCTGCCGAATCCCCACACAAGTCCATTGATGAAGATATGGCCTTCAGTCCGCGGGGAAGCGTCTAGCCACACATATAATAAATGGGTGTCTGCTGAATCAACACACGTCCATTGATAAAGATATGGTTTTCAGACCGCAGGGAAGCGTCTAGCCACACATATAATATATGGGTGTCTGCTGAATCAACACACAAGTCCATTGATGAAAATATGGCCTTCAGTCCGCAGGGGAGCTTATAATATATGAGTGTCTGCTGAAAATCCCCACACGAGTCCATTGATGAAGATATGGCCTTTAGTCCACAGGGAAGCGTCTAGCCACACATATAATATATGGGTGTCTGCTGAATCCCCACACAAGTCCATTGATAAAGATATGACCTTCAGACCAGTAAAATATCTGGTACAAATACTTTTGCTAACCGAAGGCGCGCAACAGCTGGTTCTCGTGTACACACAGGGTGAGAGGTTTATTAGGAGACGTCCATACAACCTCGCTTGGTGGCACAAATAAATGACGATACAGACGTTCCCACATGATGTTACCAATATGTGTGACATTGAACAAAGAGAACTTTCAGAGTATTGTTTAAGTGTCTGCGTATGTGAGTGTGCATGTGTGTATGAGTGTGTGTGTGTGTGTGTGTGTGTGTGTGTGTGTTGTTGTGATTGAGAGAGATAGAGAGAGAGAGAGAGTGTATGAGTGAGTGAGAACATGAGTAAGTGGGTCACGGAGTTACTAACTGAGTGAGAGAGCGCAAGACATATAGAACACAGTTACAGTCGTTAATGAGAATGGCTCGTTCATCGTTATCAAGATTACCGTATCAACCCTACGTAAAATGTACACCAGTGATATGAGATGCCCGAGAAATGTCGCCAGCTCAACCATCCCTGATAAAGTTAGAAATCATATAATCAGACAGACAATCGGAACATCACTATGCGGCAATTTTTTTTTGGAAAACAGAGAATCAGGTAGTTTGGTCATCTAGTAATAATGTAGCCAGAACATCTATCAAATGAGGCGGTACACATAATAAGATCTGATGTGAAATCAAGAGGTCGCCCTATGTGAATATGGATTGATGTCATTAAAGAGCTTCTATATCCGATACGGAAGGACAATAGCCATTGCTGCCAATAAAGTTATGGATCCTTAACTGTTCCTCCTCACGTCGCTTAACGGCAGACGTAGAAATAATATCATAATGATAACGATTTATGATGATGATGAAACTGGACACGGATGTTTTTCTCCTCTGTCAGTATCCAATGACTTTCACTGCGATAGACAAAGGGGTCTAATGGTCACTCTGATGGTCACTCTGGTGGTCACTGTTGATGCTGACATCAATCATCGACTCATCATCATCGTGTGCCGTGTCAGCAAGCGTAGGCTGTCATGTTTCCCAATAACACTAGAATCACGGATAAGTTCAATGTTTTTGTCTTGTTCCATCCAACTGGATAAATCATTCACGTATTAATCTCCCGAACTCTCTTTCCACCAAATTGGCCAGTCGTTAATAAGTTCTAGGGTCCATTCTTTCTCACACACTCCCCTCCCTCCCACCCCCTTCAAATGAAGTCTATAATCTAATTGCTGTAAGTTTACGACCTTCATCTATATCGACGAATAATGTTTTTTTTGTTTTTTTTCTATCCTTCAAGATATTCTTTGCATTCCTCTCAGAAACCACATGTGCGGCGCGAGTGACATGTTACTTGACTGTGATACGGCTAGATAATGAGTCAGTTATTTTAAATTTGCCTGACATTTGGTATGCAAAAAGTACCAAGTACAGTAAACTAAAGGTCCCTTTTCCACGCCTTTAGGCGTATTGCGAATATAGAGCAAGACCTATATTTTTATAGACTAATCGGCACTTGGTGGGCGATGTTATCAGCGTCACATAGGCTGCCTTTGATTCCCAGGACTGCACCTGATACCCAGTGAAGGCCGGGTCGACCTGGACGTCAATGTCATTTTTTACACACACAAAAGTCCGGCTTCGCTAGGACGCGAACCCACGACCTTCTGATCTTCAGGCGGGCATCTAGCCGCCAACACCACAGCGACTTCAACAAAGTACCAAGTGAAAAAACAATAATTATCAGAATCCCGTGAATGGCGAAGAATGGCGACACCCGTATGGGTTATGGGGCCCCAGTGGAGGCCGGGCACGGGGTAAGAGAATAGACCACTGCTCCTAACAGTTAAGAAGTAAAACGGGAATAATTAACGGTGTTTTCCTTTGAAGTCAGGGTACAACTGCCTGAGTGGCGAGAAACCAACAGTCCGCATACAACTGATATATATATATATACAAATGGATATGCATGAAAACTACAGGTTTGGAACAAGACCATAGTACAGAAAGGGACGAACAACAAAATCTTACAGTGGGTGATGGCATTAGGAAGAAAAGGGAGAAAAGGGAGAGAACGAGGAGGAAATGAACAAAAAGAATACATTATCGCAGTCGACGATACTGGGGTTCTCGACTCAGCTTCATAATTTTGGAATACTCTGTTCCAATCATCGACAGATATAATGTTGCTGGAGAGCGCTCCCCCTTGAATTCCGACAACGGTGCACAGGTCGACTGACCAGTAAGCAATAGCAAGTTACTGAACTGCTAAAGAAAACCACGAACGACGGACAAATACAGGAGTTGGTGTTTAACGTCTTGTCAAGCAGCGGCTCCCAAACCTCTTTCGACCCACAAACCAATTTTATAGAGGGAAACTGGCCCCTTACTCCATGGTATAAAGGAAAGGTGACCTACGACCCCGTTTTGTAGATCGAAACTGACCAGCAACCCAATTTTTTAAGAGGGAAACGGACCTGCGATCCCACTTTGTAGATGAAAGCTGACCCTTAACCCCATTTTGTAGATGAAAGCTGACCCGCGACCCCATTTTGTAAATGGAAACTGACCCACGACCCTATTTTGTAGATAAAAGCTGACCCGTAACCCCATTTGTAAAAGAAACCGGACCCGCGATCCCATTTTTAGATGAAACCTGACCCGCGAACCCATTTTGAAGAGGGAAACAGACCTGCGATCCACTTTATAGATGGAAACTGACCCGCGACCACATACATTAAAAGTAGGGTTTTAACAGAGTAAATAAAAACGCCCACATTATATTTTACAGTATAATATAATTACAGTTAAAACCACATTAATACACACGTGTTAAAAAAAAAAAAAAGCTGTTACTCTGAGCACAGTATTGGTCCTTGCAGCAATGTATTATTATTATTATTATTATTTTTCCCTTCGTTGGCACGCTTCTTTTTAACACAAACTCGATTTCGGTCCTATGGAATTCGTGGTAATACGGTTTTATTGTAACAGGATTGTGTGTTTTCATATTTTTAAAATGTTCATCACTTCCAACAACCCGGCGACGCAACATAAAATATTTCAAAGTTTCTTTGGGAAAGTATACTTTATCCTAAAAAAAAAAAAAAAATAACCTTGAAAAGATTTTTGCAATTTTGTTGTTTTGTTTTAAATACAACCCAAAAAGGGAAATAACTGAGTTGTTCGTAAATTTCAATAAGGGTGTTACGGTTCGCAATCAACACCGATCAACCCTTACCCAAGCCCTAACCATAACATCCCTATAATATTGGACTTTCCGAGTAACTCCGGGATTCCAAGTTTTTGTGCTCAGTGCAAAGTCAAGAATCCTTACATATAACAGAAACACCAAAAAAAGCATGGCTCATCAAATGAAAGAAACGGAACAATAAGTGACAAAATGTGGCTAAAAGACGTTAAACAATGAATGCAGCCGACTTGAAGATTACCACCAAGGACGTAATTACAAACAATGTCTCAACATATCAATCAATATCACAAAAGTCATCAACGCCTAGAATTATACTGCAGGACTAGATGCATCACGTGACTTATCTGCGAAGTCAGGCAGACAATCCCTGATCCTTAGGATCGGCGCACGAATGAAACATGATACCCTAGTTATTACCCCACGCGACAAGGTCCACACAAGGCTGTCGACGTTGGTGCCTATGCACGAGTTTTGTATTATTTTACACTTACCGAACAAATCTGAACTTTTGGTACCACGAACATTTTTTAATTTACGTGTTTGAAATGTCCCATCAATACTCTAAGTGTTGGCATTGTATGCTGGATTCAGTAAGTGTTACTGAAGGAAGACCAACGTCAGTTATGTTACTGATCATATAATTTCCCAGCTTGTAAAAGAATATATTATGAACAATTAAAGAATGGGGTGGTGAGGATGGGGGGCGGGGGTAGGAGGCACTAGTAGGGAAAGATCAGAAACCTAGTGCTGAAAAAAAAAAATGTGGTTTACAATTTCAGAAGAAAAATATAAAGATGAAAAGTGCTTATCAATTGTATCAAAACTTTTCGCTTAGTCTTTTGGCATTGCTGCAATTCGCTGCAGCGGCAGAAGAGTTCTCTCAGTTTAACAATATTGAGATTTAAAAAAAAAAAAAAAATGTCTTCTTTAACGGCTTCATTAATAATTGTATTGATGAGATCAAAGTTGTTGATAATAAGACAATAATTGCAGCAACTAGAAGTCGCCACAACAACTTTAAAACAAACTGAGCTGAAACTCAATTTTGTACAGCAATGATATAATTGACAAATGATTTAAATTCTTATCAAATATAAGGTAATCCAGTTTAATACATATCAACGAATTAATCAATCAATGCTCATCTCTCCCAGAGGCACAGCAGGCAGAGACAAAACTGTCGCCCCCCCCCCACACACACACACACACACACATATATATATATATATATATATATATATATATATATATATATATATATATATATATATATATATATATACTATAAATCACAAACCATTTTTGTATTTTGTGTGTATATTGTGATAGGCTGGAAACGACCAAGACTACTGTCCAGCAGCTCAAAGATTTTGATTTAATCTGGTTTAAAAATGACAAAGAGGCCACAGGAACAGCCTTTAGTTTAAGACAGTAAAATGGGGAAAAGTCTGGATACTGGGTATAAATAGGCCAAGCTTATTCAGTATTGAGCAATTTGACTTCCGGACGGACCCTGTGGAGACCTATGTTGTAGCCTTGCACTTGGGGCTGAACAGCGTGAGTAGGCGCCTATAGGGGAAGGCCGTTGTCTGACTGATTTCCCTGGCTGATCTCGCGGTACGTTTGAATTGGTTAGGTGGTGGTAGACTTAATTTCCATTTTGTATTCTCGCTAGGAGGTAGTTTGATGGCAGGTCGCTATAAGTGATTTGTTGGCATATTAAAGCTTAACGTACATGTTAAATATGTTTCGGTTTTTGCCATCGTTAATGTAATCTCGCTGAGTGTATGGTGTCATTACCATAATTACTTGTTAGCTGGAGATAGTCAGTACTTTAGATTCTGGTCGAGCATTTTGGTTGTTGTTAATGTTATTTGTGGACCACGCTGATGTTATGTTGTGTTTCTACAAGAAAGTTTCTTTATCTTTACTGTGAAACACACTTAGGGGTTATATAAATTGTAGGTTGGTATTTAACTAGATATTTCCCAGGTGTCAACATTTTTCTATTTCACTGGGTCCCAAATGTCATCTTGTTCCCACAACGGGTAGGTGGATAAGTGCTAGGAAAAATTCGTTTCGTCTCAACCAGCATCCCCCAAAGAGGAACATTAGGTTATAAGTGTGATAAGTTATGTGAGCCATATAAAATGGCTTAACACTGCACAGCACCAAAGGCCCTACAAAGAGCTGGGGTGTTAATGATATCAAAAGAGACAGGCCAAACACTGTCCCGACTGGCAGTAAAGTCGTCCACCAGTGGCTGATGTTCCCACACCAATAACTAGCAAATGTCTCTGTAATACTGTGAACGAACTGAACTGAATTTCTACCCCACCAGGACATCACACAAGCGACAAACACCCGATGACACAAAGTGCCACCATGTGGATGAGGATCGCCGTGGAGAGGTCCCAGAAACCGCGTTCAGACACTTGGCCATATATATGGCCTGCCTATATTGCGGCCCCTGGCAAAAGCCAGAGTAGGGCTTCAAATGACAAAAAATTCAGTCCTAAAAAGGACGAAATTAGATATATTGTATCAAGTAATAATGTACTGGAATCAAACACTAAGATAAAATTATAGTCGAGCCACTTTTACAGTCTTTTGGCATTACTGAGTTAATGAGTGATGACATTCTTATAACTATCTCCTTATCCTATTAGGACCGATTGTCTTTTGTGACAACTTCAGTGTTTAATTTAATAGCCATATTGCCGGCCTAGGTTATTGCATTTTTTAAAATTTATTGTGACAATCAGTAAATGAAAACCTTTACTGGAGTTATATCCCTTTGCAGATTTTTGTTAATTACTTTCTGATAAACAGGTAATTATTTTAAACTACATTTAGCTGTTATCTTTCTTGAAAATACATATCTATATGTGTCTGAGACATTACACGTGTCTGTCTGTCAAATTATTAAATACTGGTGTCAGTTGCATCGGATGCCTTTAAGGACAATACTGAAGTAGAGGACAAGATATTAAAATTATGGATTAATTAGAACACTGTTTACACTCCGCCTACATGTAAGGCAGCGGTGGAGACCAATATGAGATAGAGAACGGGAGAATAAGACATTCGTCCACTATCTATTATGTATGTTTGTGTGTGTGTGTGTATGTTGGTGTGTGTTAGTGTACAAATGAGTGTGTATGTTGGCGTATTTAAAAAAACTCTAGCGGTTTCCCAATTAAAAATTAAAAATCTGGTACCTGTTGGTTTGTTTCGAAACTCTTACAAAACAAATCCAGTGCTTTTTTCAAAAATATTTCGACAGCTCTGGTTCTACAACTCAGCCCTCCCTCATCAATGCGACTCTTTTTCATTTGACTGGCCAAACTTGAAATGTTGTGGACGGAAAACTTCGCAACAATCCCACTTAAATCTGGCACATGTATTTAAAGTTCTTAAGGCCAACATGGCAAGCTGTGGAAATATTTCAAGTCTGCGAGAGAAGACGTTCTATATTTGATATTTAATCAATTATCATCATCAAGTTTCATGCGAACTGACGTGAGCAGTCAAGCTGCTCTACATCTGGGATGTCAAATGGAATAAAATGTTACGAACTTCTGCACTGAGTGGGGTTTGATTTTCGAAGCTTCTTTTCAGAGCCAACCGGCTGTAAACTCCGGCCTAACGTTCTGATTATTCGTCTAATTGTGAAATACGGTCTTGCTCCAGAACTTGAGTTATGCGTGCAATACGTTTTACAAATTGACTTATTACTATGCAGACTGTTGGTTCTACTAAACTACTGTCGGTTGGAACCTTCTAGAAAAGTGACGATTATTGTCTGATAGGATGTGGGTCTGAATTTTTGCTGAAATGAAACTGATTTCTGTGTCCATGTAATATCTTTGTTTTCTCCGCGCAGTGAGTGGGCAGGGTTTGGGATAGGGCGGGGAGGGCGGCGGTTGGGAGGGAAGAGCGGAAGACATAGGGGGGTGGGTGAAGGAGATTAGGCCTGAATACTGGAACTGGGTGGATGGGCGCTCATGCTGCCTGGGTCACCAGGATTTGCCACGACAGCTCCTAGTTGCAAAACATGTAGTGTATCCGTTTTTTTTTTCTCCATCGACTCTAGTGAACTTTCTCAAGTGAACTTGTATACAGACAGTTCACCACGAAGACAGATCAGTACTTGACAACAAATCCGAGATTGAAGACCCCTTGCGTGCAGGGCTTTCCACTTCTAGAGAGTTGTCCAGCTTGTAATTTGCTGTCTCCGCACTTTTAGAGCGTTGCAACTCCCACTGCAATTTAGCATTCTGTCGGGTTTCACTTGCTTTTAGGGAGGCTCACGGATGGTCCCCTGTCCAACCACACGTCCTAGACTTGACAGAAGCAACTCGCAGTTATCCATCTCTTATGTAAATTGATCATTTCACGCGAAAGTTTGTAAACGTTTTCATTTCCTACCTCCCTGGATCTCTGTGGCCTGTCAATAATGTGGCAACCATCAAAGGGCTGCTACCGAGTGCTGGATCTCAAATCTTGTTGTCTATGTCGTGGTTTACTTCTTAGGCTGCTACCGAGTGCTTATCTCAAATCTTGTTGTCTATGTCGTGGTTTACTTCTGAGGCTGCTTGACTGAACCCTCTAAGTGGATTCTGTCTTTGCCCGTCTGGCGATTTCAAATATAAAATTCAAAA
>CAJHNH020004070.1:0-48977 GCA_905116865.2 Candidula unifasciata | reverse complement strand
CTTAGGACATACTTAAAAACAAGCATTAATGAAACCCAGCTATACTTACATGATAGATGTCTCAACTGTCAGCGATCGGTAGCCAGGGGTTGGGTACGTACGGGCGTTCACATAAGCCACTTGGCCCATTAACCTGTTGACCTCTTCAACGCTGCGGCTGCTAATGGTGAACTCTGTCATCTCGTTGTTGAAACTAACACTCTGCAGAAATACATCGGCGCAACATTTAACTCAACTTTAGAAGGACAATAGTCTAACTTCAACTTTACAGAGAGGGATGTTAGTTAAACTTTACCTGTGGAGAACATTAGTTTAACTTTAGAGGGACATTAATTCATCTTTAGAGGGACATTAAGCAAACCCAAGCACTCACAGTTGTTATGCAGAAACCCTGGGAGCCTGAATCACTCTCTGCATTTTGGTGGATGTATGTATGCATATGTAGCCGTATAAGTTAGTGTTTGTATGTGTGTGCATTTAGGTATGTATGCATGCATGTGTGTAAAGATGTGAGTATTTATGTATGTATGGATGTATGTATGTATGTATGTATGTATGTATGTATGTATGTATGTATGTATGTATGTATGTATGTATGTATGTATGTATGTATGTATGTATGTATGTATGTATGTATCATACAACATCAGAATAGTGATGCAGTGGATTCCAGGTCACTCCGGCACACCAGGTAATGACAGAGCTGACAGATTGGCAAAGAAAGGAGCAACACAAGAACAACCACCTACAGCGACAACCCTCCAGACAGCAAAAACACTGATAAGAGCTATAAACAAAGAGACTTGGTTGAACAGATGGGCCATGGGAGACACTGGAAGAGAGGTTTATAGACATATGTCTGGCCCTGATCCCAATGACAGCATTAACCATCTAACAAGAAGGGACCAGGCCACCATCTTCAGACTTAGAACGCAACATACTCCAATCAATGGACACCTAAACAGAATACAGCCACAACACTCCCCAGAGTGCCAGCTATGTAACTACCCCTACGAAACTGTTGAACACCATCTCTTTGAGTGCCCAAAACTCAGTGAGACAAGAAGAACGCTACTCCCTCCGAGACCAGACAAGTGGAACACCTTGTACGGAGGAAAAGAACAGCTTGTGAAAACATGCAAATTCCACTACATGGCATTGGGCCAAAGGGCGAAAGCTCATGCGCCGCTGGATCGATAACAACAACATGTATGTATGTATGTATGTATGTATGTATGTATGTATGTATGTATGTATGTATGCATGCATGCATGCATGTATGTACGTACGTATGTATGCATATGTATTTTTGTATGCATGTATATGGGTGTACTTATGCATGTGAGTGTATATGTGTGGTTGCGGGTGTCTGTATATGTGATTGTATGTGTGTGTATGCATGCATGTGTAGGTGTGTATGTATGGAATGTGTGTGTATGTATGTCTATGTATGTATATTTGTGTGTTTTATGTTGTGCATGTATATCTATGTATATATGTGTGTGTTTTATGTTTGTGTATGTATGTAGATGTGTGTATGTATGTATTACGTATGTCTGTATATGAGTGTGCATGTATGAGAATGTAAGAGTATGTATACGTGTGAGTGTGTGTGTGTGGTTGAGTGTGTTAAGATTGTGTACATATGATGTGTGTATGCATTATTAAATAATGTATATTTCTTTATTACATGTATAACATGCATTATTGATAACAGGCATTGGTGCTCTGAAAAATGAGTGCTTAGATGGGCCGAATGTCAGACGGGCCTGCGTGCCCAATTTGTAACCCTTTTAAAATAAAGTTTGTTTATTCGTTCGTTCTCTGTAAACAAACTCATGCTATGATGGCACAATGGCTGTTAAAGATAGTTAAAGGGTAGAGACAGACTTTATCAAAGACAAAGAAGATGGCAATTTATTGGGCATATCATGAGCAATAGTGGACAGAGCATCACCAAACAAGTACGGAAATTGGGGGAAACAATCAAACGAGATGGAGGACTAGACTGCAAACCCTAAGTCAGCGGTTCTCAACCAGTGGGTCGAAGCCCCTTTGGGGGTAAAATGACCCTTTCATAGGGGTCGCATAAGACCATCGGAAAACACATATTCACTGAAGTTATGGAGTAGCAACAAAAATAATCTTATTGCTGGGGGACACCTCAACATGAGGAACTGTATTCAATGGTGGCAGTATAGGGAAGTTTGAGAATGTCCTAAGTGATGTTTAATGGCACCACAGGATGATGATGACTTAATCACACATGGTTTTATCCTAGCAAATCCTTTTCTCTGCTGCAAAGAGACTGCTTGCATTTTCACATCAAAAATAAACTCTGTAACTCTTGGTCAACCACCAGGAATCTCCAAAATAACCGAACCCCATAACTTGAGACCATAGGGCTCCCTGTGTGGGCTCCAAGGCCCCATTTTTGGGTTTGGGGATACCCACTGCCTCCTAACAAACAAAATCATTCCATAATAGGTGACTAAATAGAAATTTGTGGAAAACTGACGATTTGGGCCAAAAAGACATAGATAACGCAACCTAGCTGCTAATGTGCTAACCACTTTTTCAGGAACTAACAGAGAAGCAGAACATGTGGTAAACAGCTCGACCTCTTCACTATGGAAACCCCCTACCCAATCTATCAACAAACAAACAGAACAGGGCAAAATAGCCAACCACGGAAGCTGAAGTATTGGAAAGTCTATACTCATGGTTGTCGGCGTCTGTGGCTTAGGCGCTACGAATGCGCTTTGTAATGCCTTGCGTTGGTTTCGACAGTGGTATCGAGACGCCAACCGTCCAGAAAGCAATGGCAAACTACCGGACGCAAACTTGCCTAGGAAAACCACAACAGCCAAAAAATGTTGGGGTTGGTTCTGCAATGTTCTGTAAAGAATACGCAACTAACTTGTAACTATTATACTCACGGTGCCACTGGACATGTCACTGATGGCATGGAAGTCAAGGCTCTCCTTGCAGCTGTTCAAACACGTGATGACCTTCTCAGTCTCTGTCTTGCCCCGCAGCACAAACAGCCCGGCCATGTAGCCCTTATAGAAATGGTTGAATGTGCTGTCAGCCCCTGGAAGATGCACACAATCAACTACCATATATTTTCGTGAATCATCCCAATTTTTTTAAAGCCCAGAATTGGGTAATAAATATTTTATACATGTTCCGTACATAATATGACCACTAATTTTAAACCTAAGATACTAGGAAAATCATAGCGTCTTAATCGATGTAAAAAATGGTATATCAGTCGAGAAACACTGTTTTCTTTTTCAGGTGGTTGAGTTTTCTGTATACAAAGGAGCTGTGTTATTTCCATACGTAAGAGAATGAAGGGAAAGACTGGCACTCAGACAATTCCTGTGTATGCTCTGCCTTTTCTTCAGTGGCCATTTTATGCTGGGACAGCTTAGGAATTCAAGTAAATTATACAATTTAGCCATTAATATAGGTTCAAAGATAAGACCTTTGGGCCACAGGCAAGAACCTTTATCTTGACCCTTCTCCATGTCCCAGGACCCCATTTTCTTCTTCTTCTTCAGCATTCCAAGCCCTTGAGGTTCATTGCTGCAGATATCACCCGCCTCCATTCATCTCTCTGGTTGGCCTTCTTCTTCAGCATTCCAAGCACTTGAGGTTCATTGCTGCAGATATCACTCGCCTCCATTCATCTCTCTAGTTGTCCTTCTTCAGTATTCCAAGCACTTGAGGTTCACTGCTGCAGATATCACTCGCCTCCATTCATCTCTCTGACTGGCCTTCTTCTTCAGCATTCCAAGCCCTTGAGGTTCACAGCTGCAGATATCACTCGCCTCCATTCATCTCTCTGGTTGGCCTTCTTCAGCATTCCAAGCCCTTGAGGTTCATTGCTGCAGATATCACTCGCCTCCATTCATCTCTCTGATTGGCCTTCTCTTTCCAGTTGGTGACACCAAGTGTTTGCAGGTCTGTCTGGACAATATCTGTCCATTGTCTTCTTGGTCTGCCTCATGGCCTATGACAATTCATCTCCCTTGTGTATACAGTTTTCACTTCTCTGTCATCTGACACTCTCTCAATATGCCCCAAACATTTCAGTCTATTAGTTCTCCTGATGTCAGTGATCAATGGTGATTTAAACAGGACCCCAATTTTAGGGACAAATATAACAACAGACCCACTGCCCTTTAGTAAGCATGTTTTAAAAGGTAACTAAATAGGGACTTGCTGAAATCGGATGTGTTTGGCAAAAAGTTGCATATTCTGCAGCCTGACTTTAAACCACAATAGAACATTCTAACCGTCCTGCAAAAGGCACATATAGAAGATCTAAACTAATTTTCTGCCATTCTGAAAAGCAGAGGTTTATTTTTTTTATCCTCAAATGGGCACCAGGTCATATCCCATTTAGTCTTCTTTTAGCATTTACCAGCTGTAAAATTCTGGTTGTTCATTCACTTCTGAACTTTAATCTTGTTCTAGAATTTGAGTTTTGCATGCACATCTGTTTTACAAGTCTGGCTTATTTGTTTGAAGACTGTTGGTTCCTTGCCGCTCAGACAAATTCACTACCACTTCAAAGGAAACACCCCTAATTAGCCATCTTCTACCACATGCTTGTCTGGGGGTGGGTCTATTATCCCCCCCCCCCTTCCCAATGCCATCCCACAGAGGATCCTAGTTATTACTATCTGTAGAGGTGGTGGTGAAGGACAATGACTCAACAACTGTCTACATCTCTCCAGTCATCCTAGAAATAGGTTCCCTACTGAGGGCCTGGCCAACATAGGTAGATCATGGCTTTTTTTTTCTTGTGGTACACAATCCTTTTTGTTTTTTTTTAGGCATAATTTTTTTACAGCACTACCATTACAGACATTTTGTGGCGAGTACCAGACCTTTTTTCCTTCTTTTGTGTAGAAAAAAAAAAGCCATGGATAGGATTTGTCTGAGAGGCAAGGAACAAATATTCTGCACACAAATAAGCCAGATTTGTAAAACACATGTGCATACGAACCTCAAGTCCTGGAACAAGACAAAAGTCCAGAAAGAGACAAACAATCAGAACTTTTTATTGGAGTTCACTGCAGACAACTGAAGAAGAAGAAGAAGAAAAAGAAGAAGAGGAGGAGGAGGAGAAGAAGAAGTAGTAGTACAAGCGTAATATCCAACATCTGAACAACTGAAGAAGAAGAAGAAGAAAAAGAAGAGGAGGAGAAGAAGTAGTAGTAGTAGTACAAGCGTAATATCCAACATCATTCTATAAATATTTCTTCTTCTGCATTTGCCAGATTTAAAAAAAAAAACAAAGTTGATGCCAAAAACAAACAAACCTTGCCAGCAGGCACCGACTGTCAGCTTCGTTGTATGCACTTTCCTGGTCTTGTGGAGAGGCCAGTCGTCGAATGATTTCAAAGTTGTCTTTGTTGGTCACCAGCAGTTTGCCGTCAATGTACAGGTGTACCTGCAAACAACAATACTCAAACATCTGTTAACCAGGTTCAACAATCACAATTCATTTATAGCACTGGGGTGTCACATATACTAGGTGACAGCATCAAGGGGCAAAATGTTCAGTTCACTTCCTCGTAACAGACTGTGCCACAGTGGAGTCCCATATACTACGTGACCACACCAGAGGGGATACAAATTCCAGTTCACTTCCTCATAATGGAGTCGCATATTCTAGGTGACAGCATCAGGAGATGTGTGTCCAGTTCACTTCCTCATAACAGACAGTACCACAGTGGTGTTAAGTATATAAGGTCATAGCATCAATCAGTGGTAAAGTGACAAGTTTACTTCCTTCTTGAACAGACAGTGCCACTGCTATGTCACATGAATTATAGGTCATAGCGTCAAGAAAAGTGAATGGTTGATTTCCTCAATACTTTTCCTTTCTAGAAACAATCATTGGTATAAGTTCTGAGATATAAGGTTAAGTAAGGACTAGTTCATTCTTTATGTTGTCTTATATCTAACAATGGAGCATAGGAACTTAACCAACTTATGTCAAGCTCTCCTGTTCGGTTCTCATTTCTCTCCTCTCTTCTTATTTTCCCCCCATCTATCTCTGATTCTCTTTGCCATATACCTTAGGTGTCTCTTTGCTGTATACCTTAGTTCTCTCTTCGCTTACTTTAGTGTGTTCCATAGAAGGTACTTCCAAGTTAAACTGCTTTTTCAGCCTTTTATCTCCCAACAGAGCATAGGTCTCCAACCTACTCACACAAAGTACACTATTCACGACTGGGTAACATCTGCAGTTACTGCCTATCAGAAAGCCGGTGTTACACACAAGAACTAGCTATACCATTAATAAATTTATTTTTAACATCTGTCATTGTTCTGCACTGGGAAATCCACATTCACTATATTCTGATGCCACATCTTCCTCTCTCCTTCTTTGCCGCTCTTCTTCTCCCTTTCTCACACACACAAACACAAGAACGTACAGAAGCATTATTAATCTACTCCTTAAAATCTGCACCTATACTATAAAATGTCTGTCCTCTCTTTTTCCGGATGTCGCTCTCTTCCATAAAAAAAAAATAATTTACTCTAGCATTATTATTCTACTCTTTTATCTTCCTCTTTCCTTTTTCCTCCCACGAACACACTTAACCACATACAGGAACTTATCTCAGCATCATTAGGCTGCTCCTGGATATCCACACTGACTGCATAATGAGGCGACCTTATCTTCATCCTTCACTCCTTCCCCCAATCACTCTCACACACACAACTCATCCCAGCATCATTATGCTGCCCCTGGAAATCCACATTCACTGTATAATGAGGTGACCCTATCTCCCTCCCTCACTTTCACACACAACTCACTCCAGCATCATTACTCTGCTCCTGGAAATCCATATTCACTGTATAATGAGGTGACCTTATCTCCCTCCCTCACTTTCACACACAACTCACTCCAGCATCATTACTCTGTTCCTGGAAATCCACATTCACTGTATAATGAGGTGACCTTATCTCCCTCTCTCACTTTCACACACAACTCACTCCAGCATCATTACTCTGCTCCTGGAAATCCATATTCACTGTATAATGAGGTGACCCTATCTCCCTCCCTCACTTTCACACACAACTCACTCCAGCATCATTACTCTGTTCCTGGAAATCCACATATCTCCCTCCCTCACTCCTACCCCCCACTCACTCACACAACTCACCCCAGCATCATTACTCTGCTCCTGGAAATCCACATTTACTGTATAATGATGCCACTTGTCATCGGACACCTGCGGAATGCTCCAGCGGAACTCAGCCGGCCTGAAAGCCTGCATCTGGTCGGGCGATACCACATCTTCGGCTTCCTTGCGCAGCAGCAGGACCAGCTTTTCTCCATGGATGTACAACCCGTAGTGGTGACGGTTCATGCCTGGCAATGACAAGAATGGCAGCCTGTGAGTCACTATGCCATCAGCCAGTTGCAGAACAATGGCGGATAATTATTGTGAAGGTGCAACTGATGCGAACAAACAACAACAACAAAAACAACAACAAACAAAAAAACGACTGAGATTTATTAACCACATCATCCATTGATTCTCTGTACAAAAATATCAGTCTAGCATATGTCCCTCTGCACGACTGGCGGGGAATAAAACCAAAAAAAAAGTCCTATCAAAGACTGAGATTTATGGAGAGACATAAATGGCAATTCATATGAGTGAGTCAAGCTGCTGTCTGTCAGTTCCAGAACAATGGCAGACAATTATGGTAAATGTGCTAAAATTGGTTCTAGGTCATGTCCTGGGAAGTAAAGAAGTAAAGGCGGTCAGCGTGATGATGACCACATCACGCATCACATGTCGATTGGTCTATACATAATACAAATCTAGCACAGTATGAGTGTGAGTCATGGACAATGACAACAGCTCGCAGAAGCCAGCTTCAGATCTCAAAAGTGAGGTGGTCCAAGTGATGAGGAGGGACGCAGTTCGCAAGCAGACAATAAGTCATGATCTAGAAACCCAAGCCTTACAAACTCGAGTGAATCAGTCACAGTTATGACTGTTTTTATAAGTAAGCAAAATGGGAGAAAAATCTGCCACACATTCGTTCAATTTCAATTAGTCACTCTGACTAGGGAGCTAGCCCTGATCTTGCCAATATCGGTTATAATTATGGCAACAAACTATTTCATTGTGTAGTGTTTGGTACTAGAATTGTATGTCTTCCGTGTCTATATGGCTGGCCAGGTCGTGTTTGTCTCATTGTGCAGGCTTGGATCTGATTTAAGTCATGTGCTACTTATTGTGCCATCCGCTGGTGGTGCTACCGCTACTGACTGAGCTATTCATGGTGATATTCCTGTACAAGTTCTGCTTTTTTTTTTAGTAGCTGATATCGATGTTGTCCCGCCATTAGGTCCTCAGTTGCTATTGCGATCTCCACCAGGCTTCGTCGGTATTTGTATTCGTCCATATCGTCACATGATATTTCGAGGCCGTCTTCCTGTTGCTTACAGCAGGCATAGAAGTTGTAACAACCAGGAAGCAGACCTCTAGGAAGACAACACTCTACCGTTTCTAACTGAAAGAGGACTAAAACCGAACAAAGCCAAAAAGAAAACTGCTGACAGAGAAGTCTGGTGATCTCTCTGGTAAACCTCTATGCCCCAGTGTAGCAGAGGATCGACTAAGTAAACAAGTGAAAGGTTAGCTACCATCATATGTCTGATACGCCACTGGCACACAAAAAAGGTCCTGCCAAGGACTGACATTTATGAAGACATATGAATGGCTACAACATTTGCAAATGTACATGATGGTGATGATGATGACAAGAAAGAAAGATAACAACTGACCTTCTCCATCAGACATACAGAGAATATGTTCCTTGGGTGCTTTTGACTGGCTGGACGCCTGGACAGGTCCATGCCTCAACCAGACCGAAACTGTAAAGTGGTCGTGCAGCATGTGAGTGAACACAGACTCTGGGACCTCCAGGGCGTTGTTCTGGCCGTCAAAGGAAAACACCTGGTCCATTTCGTGTCCATCGTCTGTTGGGATGTTGTGGGACCACTCCGCGGTGTCTGGAGAGGGCAGGAGGTCTACGCTGTCGCCACTAGCACCTGTGAGCAGAAGGGAAACAAGAATTCAAACAACAAATATCAGGAGAAAAAAAACAGAACATTATTTTACATGTGACTTTAGATGCAACAAAAACAGAGATAGAAGGCATACACTGCAAGAGAGAGAGATTACAGAAACTGCAGTGGCAATAGGTGATACATTTTATGCAGCTTCTGCAGAGTCCTGACTTGAAGACTATTCTTAACCAGTAATAACAAAAAAGGAAGGAATAGAATAACAAGGAAGAAAGACTAAAGAAACATTAAGAGAGAGAGAGAGAGAGAGAGAGAGAGAGAGAGAGAGAGAGAGAGAAGGGAGAAAAAATAAATGAAAAGGTTACAGAAAACTTAATTATAAAAGAAAACACAAGTACAACAGGGAAAAAGGGGGGAAACTTTAAAAAATAAAGACGCAAAGAATGAATGGAAAAAGTAGAACCATAAACACCTAAACAAGAATGTTATAAATGATAACTAATTAAGGGTTTGCTGAAATCAGATGTGCTGGACCAACAAGGGTAGATAAAGAAGAAGAAGGAAGTGGAAGAGGACAGAGAAGTACAAAATTAAGAGGAGGAAGATAAGAAGTAGAAAGAGAAGAAGCAGATCATCTATACATCAACTAACAACCACATGAAACACTCACCACACAACTTCCTCTGTGAGTTGACAGAATATGTGTCTCGGTCACACCCTTTGCCGATGTGCTTCGTAGTCAGGGTAATCTTCACATTGACCTGTGTTGGTTTGCAGTCACCGTCGCACAGCTTCAAACTGGCACCCTCCGCCAGCCTCTGCTGCCCGGATCCAGCTCGGTATCGGATGATGTCCTGCAAGCCTGACCAGCCACTGACGCACTTTTCCACGACTGCCAGATTTATGAACACTGACTGAGATCTCCGATTCCCGCAGTCAGTGGCAACAGCCTAGACAGATTCAGGAAACAAAGCATATTAAGGGAAACAATTTCTACAAACAAAATATAAAGTAAAGCAAAGGACGTTTTTTCACACCTCTAGGCGTAATGGGTATATAGGGCTAGACCTATATTTTATAGACCAAACAGCACTTGGTGGATGATGTGGTCAGCATCCTGGTGGCAGCCTTTACTTCCCAGGATGATCCTGGCACCCACTCAAGGCTGGGTCAACCTGGGAGCTTAGGTCATTTTTGAAAAAAGTCCGAGCCCTGTCAGGAACCGAACCCATGACCTTCCAATCCGCAGGCGAGCGTCTAGCCACTAGACCATAGCGGCTTGGACAAACAAAATATTCAAAAAGAAATGTGTTTGCTTAGAAATTAACAGGCGAAAATTGGCACAGGCAGTAGCGTTTCTTGGAAAACAAAACACTTTTACCGTATTAAACAATATAAATTTTTGGAAAGTTATTTTAAAGTGAGAGTGCCTTTTCCTGAAAGGCGAGGAACCAGTCTGCACACACGTAAAGTCAGACCTGTAAAAATGGATGTGTGCATAAAACTCAAGTTATGGAACAAGGCTAAATTCTAGAAGTGTGTGAGAAAAACAAAACTTTCAGCTGGAGTTTACAGTCAGTGAGGGAAAAGAATAACTTTGGAGAAAACAGTGATGGGGGCAGGTGATGATGGACACAGGATATCAAGGACAACCTGGGCATGACAGTTCACAAAATTGACAGGGAACTGAGTGACTTTCCTGAATGCTGTAAGTGGTATGTACACATCCAACTTACAGATCTGACTTATTTGTTGTATGCAGATAGTTGGTTTCCTGTCTCTCGTGTAGATGCACTCCAACTTCGAAGGAAGCCCTATTAGTGGAATCTTAAGACATGCCAGCTGGAGAAGCAGTGGCTCTACTCTTCCAGAACAGGGCCCCTAAACCCACATGGGATAGAACATGCTGTAATGACAGCAATGTTCTGCAAAGGACCTGCTAAATTATGACAAACACTGTACTCCAACAGTCATCTGCCATTACTGCTACATTTTATACATTTTGCAGTGTAGGAAGGGGAGATCTTTAGGCCTGAAAAATTAGGGCCGCATGGCTAGTGCCGTCACCACAGTCTGTGTAGGGTATGATTCTATTTCTGACCCAGACAGAAAAACCACACCCTTACAGAGCATTCGAATCTGGGTCTCCTGCATGAGAGCCAAGTGTTCTTAACTGTTTGGCCAGCTTCTTATCTCAAACAGTAACCTACATAGTATTTTATCTCTGCTACATAATGAGAAAGACTGTAATTAAACAGCAACCTGCATGTTATATCTCCTAGTGTAAGGTTTACCTCATACCCTATTCACAAAACAACAAACATAATGAGAAAGACTGTACTTAAACAGCAACCTGCATGTTATATCTCCTAGTGTAAGGTTTACCTCATACCCTATTCACAAAACAACAAACAACCACTTACCTCAAGAATGAAATTCCGGTGGACACTGTATTTAAGCGGCTCCTTGTTCCTCACCACGCCCGTGGAGGTGATCTCGAAAGGCACCCCCTGTGTGATGAGCTCGTAGCCACAGATGGTTCGAAAAGCCTCAGACTTGTCCTGATCGCTGGCGTGGATCTGAACAATGGAGTCATACATCTTGTCTTCCTCAACATAAGCAAAGTATGACTCGTTATCAAACTTTGGGGCAAATTCGTCCACATCCAGAACTTTGATCATAATATAGGCCCTAAAAAATATAAGAATCGGTTTGTTTTTAAAAAACAGCATACAGCACAAATAATGGGTTGCATTCTGTGGAAACATTATTATTATTCTGTGTTTGCCACTAAAGAGCCACTGGCACGCTATGTTGCGATACTTTCAACTTTAGTCCAAATGTATTCAATTTCAGCAAATTCTTAATTAAGGAAGGGAACAAAACCAATCGAATACAGAGAAAAGTGGCTGGAAAAAAAAACCAACATTTTTTTTATAAGAGATAGGGGAAATGACATGGAGTAACTTGATGACTACAAAGTCTCACATTAAGCACAAACTCTATAGCTTCAGCAACAGCCCTCTGAAATACCCTAAACAACTGCACCTATAAACCAACTGACAGGAATTAGACACTGAACCCGCGAGCATGAGAATGCAATGTAAATGGCTCAAACATTTAGCCATGGATTCACAAACACAAGAACTCAATATCCCAGTAATGAAACTGATAAACTGATAAATGATCAGATGTTTTGGCCATCTGACAAGAATACTGTGCTACCAACTGCCAAAAGCAGCCACGATGAAGAAATATAATGGACACTTGTCAACCTATGGGATCAGTCGTTACTAAACATTCAGCCCCGTCTGGGTCTAAAGTCACCGCTGGTGCCCCACAGCTGGCCATGCAATGGGCCTGATCCCCAACCTCTGCAGGAAGCAGACAGGACAGTGCTGCAGTATATGCTTGGGAGTCTCTCTACTCCGCACTCACAAGTGGTAGATTCTCTTATGCCTGTTCTGTGTAGGTGTGCCCAAAGACTGCAGTGTTCACTGCCTACAAACTCTTGTCTGCACAGAATGAAGTCACCTTCGATTCTAATATCCAAATATCCTGTTTGGTTTCAGGGCCTCATTGGGGAGGGGGGAAATAGATCAACTGCCCACCTAACACGCGCATGTTGTCAACTAACTAGGGCGGTTTCCTTCAAAGTCAGTTCTGTAAAATTATCGTGCATACAAAATTCAAGTTCCAGAACAAGACTAAAGTCAAGAAGTTGGCAATGAATTAGAACTTTCTGCCGGAGTTTACAGAAAGGGAAACGCTAAGAATTATATAAAAATGTCTTGTTTCCAGGTGGCAGAATTTTGTATGCCTATTCTGACTTGGTAAGAGCTCTGAGACTTCAACAAAACAAACTCAAGCAAACAGCAAAATAGGTGAAATGATCATAAACAACAAAAACACTTCAACATCCACCTATAAAACAAAAGCAATAGGAAGCTTCCTTCCCTATATTGGCTGATGAGAAACCCTTGATCAAGGTGAAGTACATGTGCTGTTTATTTTTATGATTTGACATGTTAAGAGAAGGACTGGACTCGAGAAATTTGTTAAAACTAGCAAGACTAGTGGAAAGAGAGCAGAAGGAAAGCAAAGAAATAAATACTAGGATGGCTTGGCCAGGTGGATGTGGTGAGACAAGAACACTGACCTGATCAGTGTTTCTGGTGATCCTGTGAAATGGAGAAACATGACTGCCTATGCTTAACAAAATAGCACATTATGATGAACAGGGTGAAGAAAACACAACACCAAAGAAGGTAAAATGACCCCAAACAACAATTCTTTTTATCTTACTTGCTGGACTGCTTGGGTGGGCTGCCGCAGTCCTCTGCCATGATACCAAATTTGTAGTAAGGGTGCTCCTCATAGTCTAGCTTCTCTCCCTCCCTCACACGGATCTCGGCGGCTCCCGTCAGCTTGTTCCTCACCACAATCTCAAAAGGCAGAGGTTTGGTTCTCGGGTGTCTCTTATTGTTCACGATGATGTAGTTACAGATATACTCTGGGTGGGAAGAAAGTTTCAATTAGCTTTGAATACCTGACTGGATTTGAGTCAATTTCACCAGCGTTGAACACAACACCTAACAGTTTCAGGTCTCATCCCCGTGTGGGTTCCGGGGCCCTATTATTGGGAAAACAAGAATAGACCCACTGCCTACCCAAAAGCATGTTGTAAAGTCGACTAATTGAAGTCGGAGTGCATCTTCAAAAAACTATTACCAGCACTGAATTTTACCTTAAAGTTCGAGGTCAACTTTTGCAAGTTTTGAGCACATGATCAGATTCAGGTCTGTTTTTACCACTGTTGAACAACCAGCCTCACATTTTCAGGTCAGCATTTACTAGTTTTTACAACTCAACCCTACAGTTTCCTGTCAAATTTAACCAGTGTTGAGCACCTGACCTAATAGTTACAGGTCACCTTTCACCAAAATTGAACACTTGATCCTACAGGTTTAAGTCAACTTATACCTGTACTGAACACATGGCCCAGGTTAACCTTCACCAGTGTTAAACATCTCACCTACCATTTTCAAGTCAACTTTTGCCAGCACTCAACACTTAAAAGTGCCATGTCAACTGTTATTTTCTTTTTCAGTGATGATCAACATTTGCTATATGAAGATTCTGGCATGAATTTTAGGCAGGATAGTGTGTGCCTAGGTTTTTTTTTAAGAATAGTCTGTCGCTTTTGCAGAAGAGTCTTGTAAGAAGTACTTTAGAGTTTGGTTGTCCGCAATTTCGCCAGTGCTGTTTAAAGCTTAACTTAGCAATCTCAACTCATGTTTACCCATTTGGACAACACATCAAGCAATTTCAAGTAAACATTTACCAGTAGTGACCAAGCTATTCCCTATAAACTTTTTGCTTCAGATAAAAATACTTGCCCTAACGAATCCTCTGATAATGCGAACACATTTTACGAGCAATAGCTGATCTATAATTATACTGGTCAGGCCAGATTCCAAGTACAGTAAAGTCTACATGTCTCTTCACACAGAAGAGGGATTTCCCCTGAATACTTTGCTAAGGGGGATTGGAGGAGGAGAGAAAAGTTAGTTGTGTATCCTTTAAAGGACGCTGCAGAACCAACCCCAGCATTTTTTGGCTGTTGCAGTTTTTCTAGGCAAAATTTATGTTCAGTAGTTTGCCACTGCTTTCTGAACTGTCAGCTCTCGGTACCACTGTCGAAACCAACGCAAGACAAGCCGTCCGCAGCTAGGATCTAACCCGGCACTACGAAGCTCATTCGCAACGCCTAAGCCACAGAAGAAAGAAGAAGAATCAATAACATTTAAAACTGGAACAACAGCTATGAGCATATATGGTTTGGGGCCGCCAGTCAGCAGAATATTTACCCCAAGACTGCTCGAAATATCAATCACCATGGCCAATAAGAAACAATGAAAACTAAACTTAACGGACCATTTCTTCTTTTTCTCTGTTTCTCGATACCAGGGCTAATCAAGTGGTGGCTCGCCAGGGAAATCTGGCCTGCAGAGGCCTAGCAAGGGGCTTGCGGATCAACTGCTTGTTGTACTGTAATAATAATCTTACTAAGCTGGGACTCAAAGCTTCTGGCTCACAACGATCCCCATTTTCAAAATTGTTGGCTCTTTAGTAAAACTAGTTGAATGGCCCTTTCAGTGTCATGTTCTGAAGAGGTATCTGGTCGAGCCTTGGTGTTTGCTACACAGATGCTGGCATTCACAGCCTCAGATATTCCTTCTATCCGTCACTAACATGCACGGCCTTTAGCTCTGCTTCTGTTGCTTCTAAGGGACAGTGCTCTCTTTGGTAGTCTTATATCCTAACCCTTTGATCTGCTTTCTATGTAGTTTAGTGCTGGTTTAATCCCAAACTGTTTCCTGATATTATCATTTCTGAGCCTGTCTCTTCTTGCTGCATTTAGGATTTGTAGATACTTCATCTCTGTTGTCTTAATTTTTTTTTTTTTTTTTTTTGCTATTTATGTCCACATTTGTCACAGGTAATAAAATATTGGCAAACATACTTCATTGGCCACTGAGTGAGCTAAACAAGACTAACTTTTTACAGAAGACAACACCATAGATTTTGAAAAAAAATTTAATAACAGTTCCCAGGTTGGCTGCACAAGAAGCATATGAAGACAACTCGCTGCTTGAATTTTTTACAGACAAAGCTGATTCTACTTACTGGCACCTCCGGCTTCATCAGCATCAGAGGCAGACAACTCTGGTTTCAAATGCACAACCCTTTCGTTTTCTTTCACCTCTCCATGGAATGCAGGCTTGTCATGATCCAAGATCTTCGACCAGATCACAGGCTTGTAGCGATTCACCTCTGCAATAAGATGAGTACAAGGTAACATCTTCACTAGGAAATATATGTTTACTGACAAACTGGGTCAACCTGCGAGTCAATATCTATTCTGAAAAAAAAAAAACTGACTAAGCAGCTTCAAACCCAAGATCTTCAGACTGGCAAGCGGGTAATTACTGATTTAAAATCATCTTTACTTATAGCTACATGTATTTTTAAATGTTAATTTCTTCGTCTAATTTACCATCTTTGGTGAAACTGTAATTAAATATTTAAACTCAGATGCCCCTGAATTCTGCTAAAAGGTGGAGAAAGACATGCTTCGTGCAGAGGTTCCCAGTAGTTAGTGCCATTTGGCTATTTTTTCCAGGTAATGCCAGTGTGTTGGCAAACAAGTAGGCAAACAGACTGGCCACATGGTGAACTGACATATGACAGCTAGATCTTGTGAGGGCTTTTTGGGGGCAAATAAACAGTGTAGAGGCACAAACAGATCATTATGCTCTGAAGAAAAGGGCGCTGCAAGGAATTACCAGGGGAACTGGCTGACGCTCAACACTCAAAGGAAAGGCGAGACGGATATACAATCAGACAGTTACTGGTACTATCGAAATTTGAACTTTCTGCTTGCTGCTAAAGATGGGGACGGAGCGCTTTTGGGAGTATCCCGAGTGCTGGGATGTTGATTCTTAATTAAATATTCAAGCCATTATACTCAAGCGGCTTCTGTATGACACAGTATTTATTAACACTTTATATACAGGCGCAACAAGCTGACATAGGTATGAGTACAGCAAGATTTACTGTGGGATTTTTTTTACTAAGGAGGGAAGTCAAGCATTTATGGACTGAATGATTTGAAGTTAATAGCACTTTAAATGCCAGCCCTAGGAGACATAATCCATTGTTTGTGTAAGTTCCCATAATAATAGTCTTTAATGCTGTTTGAGATTAGGTTTAGGGCTAACTCTAGTCTGAAGCAATATTAAATCTCACAAAACTTTATTATGTTAATAAAAAGGTAAAGTCAAGAGACGTGAACCAGCGTCACTGCACACAGCTATAAACCATAAGTGCTCTGCCACCAGTACAGACAGATGATAAGAAACTGTCCTCTTGTGTCGCCGTCCGCACACAAACTCTGTAACTAAAGAATCGTTCCTCCATTTACTCCAGAGCGTTAACTCTGGTACCCATTACCTAGAGGT
The DNA here is from genome assembly GCA_905116865.2 of Candidula unifasciata. NCBI lineage: Eukaryota > Metazoa > Mollusca > Gastropoda > Stylommatophora > Geomitridae > Candidula > Candidula unifasciata. Next base: position 31,877 of record CAJHNH020004070.1, on the reverse strand, counting down.
TGGGTAAACCCCCAGAAACCGCCCGGTTTTGAACACCGGCAGTAGGCTGCAGCAAGTCGCAGCTGGATTTGAAAGCGAGTCTCCTACTGACTGCGCTAACATGGCCACCGTTTTTATTTTTATCAATATGTGAATGTACAAAAACAATGGGTTGTGTCTCAGGGTCGGTGTTGGAAGCATTGCTGATATGTGCTTCACCAAGAACTATCCTTTTATTTCGTAGTTGGCTAAACCTGACTTCGCTAGGACCGGGTGACAAACTACTTGTGGTCTAGGTTCACGCCTAGTGGTAGGCAGAAAAGAACCATTTCGCCCAGATTTACGGTATTTATCATGGAATCAATGCTGAAGATTTGCGATATCCATAGTAAAGAGCCAAAGGGTTTAAGAACTCATGGTTTCTGGATATTTAAAAAAAATAAATTACAAACTGGAGTGAGGAAGAGAAAAAACTAAGAGAGAAGAAAGTGATGAATGTGAAAAGGGGATAGGTGGGAGGAGAGGCTTACAATTTTAGTAATGGAATAGAGGAGGAGGAGAGAAAGAGAGAGCTAGGGGAAAAAAAGATTCTGACTGACAAAATCAGGATGTGGGAAAGGGAGCAAACAGAGAGAAGACTGAGAAAGTCAATGACAGATGTATTAGTTTCACCCAGAAATAGCATTAGATTCACTAACAGGATGAAGAAAGAGAGAAAGTGCGATACAAAGATCCATATTATTGTATGACTTAGAACCATTTTTATTTTATTCACAAAGTGGGGGTGGAAAAAAATGGTAGTGTAGTAGACAAGAGAGAGAGTGGAGAGGGGTGAGTGAGGGAGAGGGAGAGGGAGAGAGAGAGAGAGAGAGAGAGAGAGAGAGAGAGAGAGAGAGAGAGAGAGTCAACATTTCAGTATGATGATTTCATTTGAATGAGAACTCTGAACTATATTATTTTATTTATTCGTAAACGGGATGAACAGAGAAAGTAACAGAAAGTTAGGGTCTGAGAAGGGGTATGAAAGAGAGAGTAGGGAGGAAGTAAGTAATCTGTAATTGAATCAACTTAGTTATAGTTTAGCAGTGGAGTCCGATTTATTTAGTTAGTACAAGTTCATTCTAATTTTTGCATCTGCAATTTCTTTTAAATGTAAAAGTGTAAAACGTGAGGTTATAATATTATTCGAAATGTCATTTAATTATTAATTTGTTATATTCAATTTGAACTAATACACTGCAAAAAGTTTGTTGTTATTTATAGTCATATTTCGTTTGTCCTATTGTTCGTATCATACGTATGGGTCGTTAGCCTTCGTGTGAGTCATACACAATTAGTTCAATTACTCATTCTTCCCATTCATTCAGACTGACTGAATCCCGTCCATCAAATTTATGACCAACACCCAATAATAGTAAAGTAATGCTTCAAACACATTCATATATAGATACAAATAAACTATTCCACAACAGCTGAGTATGATTAATTAAATTAAGACACACTATTTAGAAATCAAACAACGAACTATCGTAATATTTTTAAAATGTTTTGAACAGGACAGATGCCGACTAATGACAGAAGAAACGAATAATAGACAGTGAGTGTGAAGAAACAAATTTACCTGAAACCGCAGATATGTACGTAACACAAACAACAGCAACCAAAATACATATTATTCTGGCCATCTTGGGATCAAACTGCTGTCGCGTGACGCCAAGAAATCCTTCACAGCAAAAAGGATCCCGTTAAAATAAAAATCTGTCCTTAGAAGTTCCCCCAGTAAAAGACACAACAAATATGGCTGCACTTGGTGAGAATGTTAATGAACCTCCATGACGTCATGGGGCACATACCGTTAAGTTTCGGTTTCTTTACGAAATACCCTAAATATTTTATATTTTCTTCTAGAGAATTTTACTAAAACCGATTCTATGAAATTGTCTTTGTTATTTTTGCTATTTAATTACACATCTTTGGTAATAGATGCTTTTTTACTTGAAAGTTTTTGTTAGATGTGATAGGTGTAAATTGAATAATGTAAGAGCTAACAGGAAGTAGTAGGTGACCTAGGGATGGAATGTAGGAAGGCCGTGAGACGGGGATTGCTTCATTTGGGATGGGAACTGTTCGATAATGTCAGAAACATAATTTTTTATACAAGGAAGTGAACACTGACTGTGGGGAAACCCATATTGTTCGGAAAATTACGAAAAGATGACTTGTATTCTTTTTCCTTACAGTCTCTTAAATAGAGAGACTTTCTTAAACTGCCGCGTGCATTTTCTAACTTGACAAATTAGGTGTCTGAACTTTAGAGTACGATCAATAGGTGTCTAAGGTTATAATGTGTTAGGTTATAACAATCGACGTCACTGCACACTGGGCATTCCATGCGTGATGAGTCCTCAGATGCAGCAGCTACTCCAAGGGTACCAGGTGCAGTCCTGGGAAGTAAAAGCGGCCGGCGTGATGCTGACCACATCACCCATTCTGTGTCGTTGGTCAATAAATTATAACTTTTGCCCAATATACGCAATGTGTCTGAAAAGCTTGGAAAAGGGTCCATTATATATATATATATATATATATATATATATATATATATATATATATATATATATATATATATATATATATATATATATACATACTAGCTGTACCCGACCACGCGTTTATGTGGCATAGTTTGGCTAAATCGAAAAGAAAGAAAATAGAAATCGGACGTGTCTAATATGGTTACTGTCGCAATCATTGTCTGCGCACTACAGAGATAGTCTTCGATGCTCCCCCCCCCCCCCCCCCCCCCCACTTCCCAAATCCACCTACTACTTGCTCCCTCATCAAAGGCTTTTGGAAAAGAAATACAATTGAAATCGCACGTGTCTAATATAGGTAATGTCGCAATCCTTCTCTGCACAGATATAAAGATAGTCTGGTTTGCCACTTTAGAACACGCAACGTATAATTGCGTCTTTATATTAGTGGTCGTTTAAATGGTATTATTAGCACAGTTAAAAAAATGGTTATTTGGTTATCACATGCTAGGGCTGTTTGTATTTTTTTTTTTTAAAGAGACGGAAGTAAAGCTTACTACTGTACTTGTAAATAACCAAGTAGGTCGTTGAAAAAAAAATGAGAATAGCGGAGGTAGCGTTAGTAAAATATAAACAAATTAAGAAACGAAAACTTTAAAATCATGCGGTAAGCTCTTTAAGCTAACAATTTCTGTCATCACCCCCTTCCCTTCCCCATCCACCGAATACTTCTCTCTCCCTCATCGAAGGATGTTTGTAACTGACGTTGATACCCCGTCCATCCGGGCTAAAATAGGGAGCAGGAATTGTAATGAGTAGTAAATGCGGCTAGTGTAATGTTTACCACACTATCCTTCAAGTACCAGTACAACTACTACCACCACTGCTACCACAATAACTAAAATATTGTCACTGCTATCTGTTTTACCATCGGAGTAGACAGAGAGTCGTGAGCCAGAGGCTTTGGCGTCGCAAGGCTAGTGCTATCGCCACGGACTGGTCAGGTTAGGATGTGTAATTTCGCTCCCCGACAGAAAAATGCCATCACTTTACCGGCGGTCTCCGGCATGACAGTACTACGGTCTAATAACCGTCATCTTAGTTACCAGTTTATGCTACCCCCCCCCCCTTCCCAATTCACCGGCTACTCTTTCCTTCATCGAAGTAGTTTGGAGAAACAAAATAAGTGAAATGCAACGAAAACAGAAAAAATACACCATAATTACGAAATGAACGCTATGATAAACAACACAGCCTAATGCCAACGCAATGTAAAAAGAAATAATTAAATCCAAATGAAAAAAAAGGAAATCTACGCAAATTCAGCGTTACAGTGCAATCGGAAAGTTTGAAAAGAAATCATAAGTATACGAAAAGGTCCAATTTAATTATCAACTGGTTTACCCACAAACATGTATTTTTTATAGTATTTATGGCAACATGGCTAGTGCTGTCGCCACGACAGAGCAGGTCTGGGTTTTAGTTTGCCCTCGGGTTTTTAAAAAAAAAAACTGCCGTCCTGGGGATTCGAACTCCAGTCTTCCGCACGGGAACCCAGTGTACTAACCATTCAGGCAGCCAACCACTGCTTCTGAACAACGAAAATAGAGCAAAACTACGCAAGATGTGTGTCCCGATTCTAACACAACTCAAAACCGCAAGCAATTGTTTTCTCATTAACAGATATCCCAGCTATAAACTTCAAGTATTATCGAAACGGCACAATAATAGAAATCGTACGTGTCTAACACGGTAAATGTCGGAATTATTTTTCTGCGCAGACATAGATCGCCCCCCCCCCCCCACGCCTTCTTCTCTTCCCCTTTCTAAAATTTACCGACTACTTTCTAACTCACCGAAGGTTGTTTGAAAAGAAAGAAAATAGAAATCGTATCTAATATGGTTAACGTCGCAATCAGCGACATAGAGATAGTCTGGTTTGCTGTACCACGACGGCGAATGGTGAAAGTCGTTAGTGCACGCGCATGCGCATTTACTAACGTGGCTATAATTAAATGTCACTAAAAATGAAAATAATAGTTTTGAAGATTTTTCCAACAAATGTGGCCACCTATCTCTAACAATGACAGGTAGAATTTCAAACCATGATGGGTAAACATCTGGTATCAAAACAGAGATATCTTGAAAATTTCAGCTGAATCGGTTCAGTAGTTTCCGAGTCTATAGCTCATAAACAAACACACAAACATTGATTTTTATATATAGATATATATATATATGTGTGTGTGTGTGTGTGTGTGTGTGTGTGATATAACACACAATTATATACATGTTGTTGGCGACCAGAAGTTGTGGAAGGTATCGACTTTGAAACCTCGTGTCTTAGATCCCTGCTTTTGGTCATGGATCGAGTCCTTGAGAGACGAGGAAGGAATCAAACCAGCCATGCCACCCCCAGAAGAGCGAGAGGAGGTCAAACAAAGATATCTGCCCCTGCTGAAGCCTCCATCGCCTGGCAAGTTTACCTTGAGAGATGACTGCCTTCATCCTGATGCTGGCTTTTGAATATCACTGGATCGGCCTGGAGAAGATCTTCCTCAATAAGAAACTGAAGACACAGAACAGTTAGACAGGAAAATGCAGTATTGCTTTTAACCCCATGTGCCTTTTTCTGCTTCCTTTGTCCATGTTAGAACATACACCATCAGTCTACTCATGCGGGGTTGTTTAGTTAACTGTGGTCACCTGCAGATCCGTCCACTCTGCCCCTATATTATTATTAATCTATTTAATTATTTCCTTCTTTACTTCACTGATAACTCACTTCACTTCGAGGCGCTATAACTTTACTATTATTAATCTCTTTAATTATTTCCTTCTTCACTTCACTGATAACTCACTTCACTTCGGGGGCGCTATTACCCTTTCCCCCGGGTAGATGGAACCCGTTAGCTTTGGACAGCAGTCCATCTAAGAGACGGCAAACTCCGAATTTAAACCCCCCAAGTTCAAGGTTGGCCAGTGTGCTGAGGATGGCCACGGGTGAGCTGGTCTAAACGTTGGACGTCTGGCGGGCGTGCGGGGCGGCACGAAGCGTATGGACTCCTACGGGACATCCATTGCCCCATCCTTAGCAGGCAGACAATACTAGGGTGACCGGTCATTTCCTGCAGTACTCTTTTTTTTCGTATGGATTTAAAAAATATACATAGGAATCGTCACCGGAGCTACAGGGCGCGTGACACATTATTCAGCAGTTAGTGAAGAGGGAGTGAGGAGGAGACGACGAGGGAGTGGGGAGAGAAGAAGACATTGGAATAGGAGGGCATGTGCTAGAAGAACAAGACGAAAAGAGGAGAGACTGAGCTTTAATCGTGTAAGATAGGATACTGGAACTGTCGGAGTGCTAGGCAGAGAGGTCCTGTACTGGAGAGGCTGATTTTGGATTTTGATGTCATCATGCTCCAGGAGCTAAATACAGACAGATATCATTGCCCGGGGTACGTCAGTTATATTAACCCTGTTGGACAGGAGAGACATGGACAAGGTCTGGTGGTGAAGGAGGGAGTGAAGCATATGGTGCTTGACTTGAGCCAGTGGAACCACAGTGGAAGAGAGGTTCAAGGGATACAGGTGGAGATTGGTGGCTTAAGTTGGAACCTCATAAATATATATGTCACAGTAGACTGTTTTGTCAGAAGTGAACAATGGGGTTGGCTCAAGGAATTGGAGGAGTTATCAGGTGATAGGTTACTCGTGTGTGGGGATTTCAACGCGAGGAACAGAGAATGGGACAGCAGTGGAGAAAACCGACAGGGAATTCCTCTTGCAGAGGCCGTGATTGACTCCGATATGGTCTGCATCAATGATCGGAGGCCGACTAGAATGGCAATGAGGTCTGGAGATGCAGACACAGCCATTGACTTGACATCAGTCGTCGGTTTTAGATGTTAAATGGACTGTCCTGAATGACCATGGGAGTGATCACCTACCATGTTCAGTCTTGATTTCTAAACTCAGTATGGTTAAGGTTGGGAGAGCACGCAAGACCTTCCGGTATAAGTGGACCAACAACCTACTTGGACGCCTCAGACAGAGAGCATGCAGCAGTACTGCCAGAACTAATTTTCTACAGCCCCCATGGTGGACTGCATAAGTAGAACAGGCGTGGAAGGCAAAGAGAGCCACAGTGAAGCAGCTAAAGAAAGTACGACAGACACCCTTTAGAATCATCACCTTACAAAACAGATTTGGGAAGGTCTTGGAGAAGATAGTTGCTGTAAAGCTGTTAGAATTTTTGGAAAGGTGGAAGCTTCTCCCAAGAGGTCTGGGAAGCTATAGGCCAGGAAAGGACACTTGGGCAAAGGCGGCCACTTTTGCTTTTGACGTCTATGAAGGGTTCTAGAACAGACAGGAAACTATGGCGGTAGGAATAGATCTCGAGGATGCTTATAACAGAGTGAGATACAACATCTTAATGACTGCACTGAGGGAGAAGGAAGTCAGTCCATGGCTGGTGAAATGGGTTGCAACTGTCCTGTATTCACGTCGGGTTGCTCTCTGACTGGGCTCATGGACCTCAGAACCATGCAGTTTGGCCCCAGGACTGTCACATGGATCCGCCATCTCGCCTGTGCTCTTTAGCGTGTATACGAGCAAGATTGCAAGCCTAGAAGCACCAGGAGTTGGAAGGATACTGACTTTTGCGGATGATATACTTGATTATAGGCAGGGGAACGAGAGGGAACAAACAGCCCGGGAGCTACAAGCGACAGTAGACAAAGTGACTGAGTGGTGTACAGAAATGAGGGCTGTCGTCCATCCGGAAAAAAGCGTCTGGTTTGTGGTGTTCTCTGAACAACAGAATCGTTAAAGCTAATGTCCCAAGTCTCTCGATATATGGTAGAAACGTCAACAGAGAGAGCAAACTGAAGTATCTGGGAATTACATTTGACAGGAGCCAGTCATTTAAAGACCATGTGGAGAGTGTTGTGACGAGATGCCAAAAAGGACGTAGTGCACTTAAGACTATGGCTGCAATTGACATAGAGCAGAGAATGCTGTTCACACTATATCAGCAGCTGATCCTGTCAGTGGTTGATTATGGCCTGGGACTGCTTACCGTCTCAAAGAGTCAGATGGACAAACCAGAGCGCAATAAGAACGCGGCTATGCGGGTCATTCTGGGTCTCACCAGAGACACCCCAGTGGTGTGTATGCGACACATCCTTGGTTTGCCGACGGTTGCAGGTAGGCACAAGGTGCTGCAGGCGAAGACATATCTCAAGGTAGCTGCAGACACAGACCACCCTCTGCATGAAGCTCTGGGTGCAGTTAAGGGTCAGCGGCTGATAAGAGGGAGGTCATGGATGGCTCAGGCAGAAGACACAATCAGACAAGTTTGCATCCTTGAGAACATTAGGTGAGGAGAAGAGTGGGTCAACGTGCCACCTGAACAGTCAGACTTGTGTAGAGTCATAATCACGCTGAGCCGGTAATGCAGAGACTAGACAGTAGGTGCCACAGAGGTGGAAATTCAGAAATTAATTCAAGATAATGCTCGCTCAGAGGTTTTGATCATTTACACAGACGGTTCAGTGTCAAGAGACAAAAGAAGTGCTTGGGGCTTCTTAGCAAAAGTTAATGGTCGACGTTTGGTGCAGGAGAGCCTAGCATATGATACCACCACGTCCAGCTTAAGAATGGAGGTGGAGGCGGTCACTGCAGCTTTCCGCTGGCTAGAGAACACGACACACACACACACACACACACACACACACACACACACACACACACACATCGTGATTGTAACTGATTCAGAAAGCTTGCTGAAGAAGATCAGAACAGGTATGCTTCGTGCAGAGTGGCATGCTTCGCTGCGGAGGACACGGGTGAGGAGAATTGTCTGGATTTTTTCACCGGGTCACGCCTGTGTGTTGGGGAATGAACAGACGGACAGACTGGCTGGCTTTGCACAACTTAGTGGAACACTGATACATGATAAGGCAGACGTGGTTAGTGCCTTGTGGGAGAGCGTGTACAGTTCGGAAGAGCAGATGGATCCCCACAGTCTGGTGAAATTGATGCAGTGGGGAGTAACGAGAGGTTCTGGCAGATGCTAGAGGCTCAGAGGAAAGGCAAGACGAAAGTTTAATCAGAATTCTATTGGCACCATTAGTATCGGAATTCTTCGCTGGCAGCTGAAGACGGGGACGGAGCGCTTATGGGAATGCCCCGAGTGCTGTGATGTCGGTTCTTAAATCAAATCAAATCCCCCCCCCCCCACCCCAAGCAGCAATTTCTTTTGCGGGTAGCAGCCTTACCACCACAGAAATAGTGTACCTGTACTAAAAGATTCCCTTAAACCATTTTTAAAAAGGGTACTGCTGGGGTGACCATTTATTAACCCTCACATAATGCTTCAGGTAAAAATGGACGCTAGGCACGGCCACTTTTTTTTTTAGTCGTGGTAAATGTTTTTTTTTTTTTTCTTATGCCATTCGGTGGCCGTTGCAATTTTTCTCCATTTGTAGACTGGAAGGATATAGTTTCGTCGCCCAGCTTCTGAGTTGAGTGCATGGCGTGACACTGTGAGCTACGTGTGTTTTTCGTTGGCACAGGAGCGGAGCAATTATGGGGTGACCCGTTTGCTTTGAAGCTGAAACTAGGATTACCAGATTACCAAATTACCAGATAAAATTGTAATTTTTTTTTTCAAGCATTTATTTATAAACTTCTTATTATTTTAAGTAGTATATATTAGCCATTCAGCTCATTATTAAAAATAATAATAATAATGAAAAACATGATAATTATAATAATGGCCTAAATGGCAAATAAATATGAATATATAAATGAAGTAATGTGAAATTTAACCCATACTTGAAAAGATAATTATGTGTATGGTTAAAGAGCCATCTTAGCATTTACTAGGTGGCGAAGGGGCTTAGCCCGCCCCTAATTTCTTTTGTGTGGGGACACTCAAGGACCCCTAATGATTTGCCCAGGAAACGTGTATATTGGTGAAAAGGTCTTGGTTTGGGGGAGGAGGTGGGGCAGGCTAAGCCCTCAGTGTTTTTTTTAGGGTGGGGGGGGGGGAGCGAACTGGTCTGAGCTTCAAAGTTCAAAGCTTTTTGCTTAGGTGGTGATAAAGGCGTGGTTTTGCCGTGCCTTCCCCCCCCCCCACCCCACTTATTAATTTTATAATTAAGAGAAGGAAATAGTGCCATTCCAACTCCCCCCCTCCCCCACACAAATAATTGCCTTGACAATATGTTAGACTAAGGGCGCTTCTCCCCTCCCCCCTTTTCCCCAATGTCATGGTGGTGCTCGTCGACAGAGCACTAGATGATGATGATGATTGTTTGGGTTTGTTCGTAAACTACAAGTCAAAACATGGCCGCTGTCACTCCCGCTAACTACTTTATTTGAACTTTGAAACACTTGGCTATATTAATTTAAACTTCTTGAACCAGTTAATCGTTGATGGGATTAACATATAATGAGTTCGTTCTTTCTTCACACTGCAAGTTAAATCTGAAATCATCACACTGCGTTATGTAAGATTATCTTTCAAATATTTTTATTAATTTTATTTATTTGATCTTGTTTTTATTAACCTTTGATGATTGACTCAGTTGAGAAATGAGACAACTGGTTGGTTATTGACTGTTTAGCTTGTGTTTGTGGCGTCTTTTTCAGACGGTTGTGTGCGTTTTTTTTTTCTTTTTTGATGAGTAAAGTAAAGTAACAGAATAAGCCAGAGGGTTGGAGAAATAGAGGGATGCCTAACTAAAGAAAAACACGAAGAGGAAAAGAAGCAAACTACAACCAGGAAGGAGTAGATAGGGGAGAATGACAAAGATCCGATAATGAATAGCTGCAGAAAGCTATTTATATATACTGTATTATACAGAATATAATTCTTCTTATTTCGTTCGCTTGAAGATGATTATCTATATCTGCTATGTTAAATATAATATTATAGTTTGTTCCGACAACGTATAGGATGAATCTACTTGAGTTGGTTAAAAGTTTGCCATTTAGTGCTTCAGTGGGTGATTAAATGCGGAAGAAAAAATGAGGACTGAAATAGACTACTGGCCTGGAGAGAATGATGTACCTGGGTGTGACCAGGGGGTCTGGTTGGCACACTACACTCAGAGGAAAGGCAAAACAGACATATAACCAGACTACGACCATTACCATCAGTATTGGAACTCTGCACTGGCTGCTGAAGATTTTGATGGAGCACATTTAGGAATGCCCAGAGTGCTGTGATGTCAATTTTTGACTCGGCTGAAAAACTCAACTGACTCTATGGAAAAAAAGCTGAGAGCAAAGTTGATGTTTTTTAGAGATCGATATTTGCAGATGACCAAACCATCAAAGATGCAAACAGCAGGGAATGGAGAGTGAGAAGCAATAACGAAATTCATAATCTGTTTAATTCACCACTGATCACTGGCATCATGAGAGCTAATAGACTGAAATTGTTGGGGCATAATGAAAGAATGTCAGATGACAGAAGTAAAAACTGTATACACAAGGGAGATGAATGCTCGTAGACCATGAGGCAGACCAAGAAGAAGTAGGAGAGATAGTATACAGACAGACATGCAAACACTTGGTGTTACCAGCTGGAAAGAGAAGGCCAACCAGAGAGATGAATGGAGGCGAGTGATATCTGCAGCAATGAACATCAAGGGCTCAGAATGCTCAAGAAGAAAAAGAAGAAAATGACCAACTTTTAGTAGCAGACACTGAAGAAAGTCTTGTTCTTCTTAGCATTCACTGTCTGTAAACTCTTAACGGAAAGTTCTGGTTGTTTATTCACTTCTAGACTTTGATCTTGTTCCAAAACTTGAGTTTTGCTTGCACCATCATTTTACACATCTGGCTTATTTGTATGCAGACTGTTGGTTCGTCATCTCCCAGGCAGATGTACTCCGACTTTAAAGGAAACTCCCCTAATGAGTCACCTTGCATGACATGCTTGTTAGAGAGGCAGTTGGTCTATTCCCCCCCCCCCCTCCCCCCCCCCCCCCCCCCCCCCCCCCCCCCCCCCACTTTCCATCCTAATGGTGCCCCAAACCCACACAGGGTATAAAACGCTCATAAAAACCATAAGTAAAAAAGTAAAGGACCCTTTTTAACGCCTTTAGGCTTATAGGGCTAGACCTATATTTTTTTATAGACCTATCGGCACAAGATGGGTGATATGGTCAGCATCACGCCGCATAAAAACCATACCGGAGGCAGAGAAAAATATGGGCAGCTACAGCTAAACAAATGGAAGGTTTCCTTCATAGTCAGAGTGCATCAGCCTGAGAGGCAGGAAACCAACAGTCCACGCATAAATGTGTCAGATCTGTCAAACGGATGCACATGCAACACTCAGGTTCTGGAACAGGACTGCAGTCCAAAACGGACGAACAACCAGAACTTTCCACCAGAGTTTACAGCTGGTGAACGCAAAGAAGAAGAAATGGAAGGTTAATAAGAAAACATGAGTGAACAGCAGTCAGAGAGAGTATTCATCAAAGGAGATCAGTTGCAGCCAACCTTCATTGTTGGGATGATACCTAATACATAAGGGAGGTAGAGGCAGTCACTGCTGCCTTCCGCTGGCTTGAGAATCAGCTGTACACACTGCTATCATTGTAACTGACTCACAGAGCATGTTGAGAAAGGTGGAGACAGGCGTGCTCTGTGCAGAGTGGCAAGCATCACTTCAAAGGTCTAGGGTAGTTAGCATCCTTTAGATATTTTCTCCAGGTCATGCCGGTGTGTTGGGAAATGAGCAGACAGATAGACTGGCCTGTTCTGCACCACTTGGTGGTGAACTCATGTATCACAAGCAGGATGTTGTGAGGGCCCTTTGGGAGCGAGTGAACAGTGCCGAGGAACAGATAGATCATTATGGTCTCCCCCGTGTGGGTTCCGGGGCCCCATTGTGGGGAAAACAAGAATAGACCCACTGCCTCCCCAAAAGCATGTCGTAAGAGTCGACTAACTGGAAAGCTTCCTTTGAAGTCGGAGTGCATCTGCCTGAGAGGCAAGGAACCAGCAGTCCACATTCAATTGAATCAGATCTGTAAAACTGATGCACACGCAACACTCAGGTTCTGGAGCAGGACTGCAGTCCAGAAGTGGACGAACAACCAGAACTTTACGCCAGAGTTTACAGCTGGTGAACGCAAAGAAGAAGAAGAAGATTACGGTCTGAGGAGAATGGCACTGCGAGGAGTTACAAGGGGATCTGGCCGACACTTGACACTCAGGGGAAAAGCGAGACAGATATACAATCAGACAGTTACTGGTACCATCAGAATTTTAATTCTCTGCTGGCTGCTGAAAATGGGGATGGAGCGCTTATGGGAGTGTCCCGAGTGCTGTGATGTTGATTTTTAATTCACCATTCAACCTAATTTATGACTGAAACTGTGATTATGCTTTGTGTATAAATGGTAATTGATTAATAGAAATTGTGTTTTGGGTATAAATGGTAATTGATTAATAGAAATTGTGTTTTGGGTATAAATGGTAATTGATTAATAGAAATTGTGTTTTGGGTATAAATGGTAATTGATTAATAGAAATTGTGTTTTGGGTATAAATGGTAATTGATTAATAGAAATTGTGTTTTGTGTATAAATGGTAATTGATTAATAGAAATTGTGTTTTGGGTATAAATGGTAATTGATTAATAGAAATTGTGTTTTGTGTATAAATGGTAATTGATTAATAGAAATTGTGTTTTGGGTATAAATGGTAATTGATTAATAGAAATTGTGTTTTGGGTATAAATGGTAATTGATTTGAATTGTGCTTTAGGTATAAATAGTAATTGGTTAAACAAAATTGTGATTGTGCTGTGGATATAAATAAATGGCTATTGATTGACTAAAGTTGTAACTGTTCTTTGATTATAAATGGATGTTTATTCTCCCCCCCCCCCCCTCCCCCACAGAACAAATATATCTGCTTTGTTTCTCTTTATTTCAGATTCTTGGAAAAGAGCTGTTCATGAAACAGAACTTCTACCAAAATGGTTAGCCCGAGTTTTTCAATTTTAATCATTCTGAATTTGGCTGCCTTACATATAAATTTCCTGTCTTCCAAAGTGGCAACCAGTTCACATGAGAATGACTGTCCACACGACTGCAACTGTGTGTCCGACAGATATTCACAGTCAAATATTACTTGTTCTCTGTCAGCAGGTAACAACTGGAAATTAATATGTCAACGTTTACACGACTATGTGGGTCGGAAAGCTGCATTAGGTCTCAAAATTTCAGGAAATCTTAGCACAGCAACTGGGAGTCTGTCATGCATGCCAGCTTTGCGAAGCTTAGATTTATCAAACACATGTCTAGCACAAGAAAATTCCTTTCACGGTTTACACCTAACCGATCTTTTAAATATCAGCTCAAATAGCATAAGGCATTTACCGGCTGGCATATTCCGTGACCTTCATGACCTGCGCGAGCTTGACCTGTCTCATAATTCTATATCGAAACTGGAGCCAGGTCTGTTCAGGGAATTGAAAGCTCTTAAACTTTTATACTTAGGTTTTAACAATTTACAGGCATTGTCTTTGGATTCATTTACATACATACCAGCTTTAGAATTTCTTGGACTAGAATCAAATAAAATTGAAGAATTCTCTTCCCTGTTTATTCCACATTCTGGCACTTTGAGAGGTTTGAACCTACGCGCCAATATTTTGCAGACATTTATAACGAACAGCATCGAAACAGACTCGGAGTTGTGGAAGAACATGGTGTCTTTGGATATATCAGAAAATCTGTTAGAATGTTCTTGTGTTTTGAAAAATATGTACACCCTCCTGCCGAATTTGAATCATATCCTAGTTAGTCCATCCACAACGGTCTGTGCTGCTCCAGAGAGGTTGAAGGGATTGAGTATAGTCAGTATTAATAAGACAGATTTATTCTGCACAGCCCCGAACAGCATTGTCAGCTTTCCCTCCACTAACAAAGAAGTTCTTGGGAACCACTTCTGTTACTCTACAGTGTCTTGCAGAAGGATACCCCAAGCCATCCATTCTATGGATAACCCCATGGAAGGATTGGTTCTTCAACGGTTCAGACCTCATGCTGAGCAAACTTGGTTTCCAGCCCGAAGGAAATGAGAAGGTACTCACATACAGAGAATACCAAGAGCCAAATGTCTTTATGGTTTCATCGATTGGTTTAAACTCGGACAACGATCTCGTAATTACAAAATTTCGCGGCAGCATGTCAGGGAATTATACCTGTTGGGCCTTCAACATGGCTGGAAATACTTCTGTGGGAGTAAACGTGCAGGTATTTTCACGGGTGAAGGATGTCGTTATTAATAGTTTGTTCATGGGAGGTTACTGCGCTTGTGGCTTCTTGGTATTTGGGCTCCTCGTGGGCTCAGTGAAGCTTCTAGTGGTCTACCTGAAGCGGAAGTTGTATTTTATTGCGCCGATGTTTTCAAAAGCTCCTTCTTCAAACGACCCTGAAAATACTTCAACGTGTCACACACTTGATGTATCCTTGAACAAAGCTGACTCAGATGACAGAGGCTCTGACGATTCGACTCCAGACTCTTCACTCCTCGTTCACGACAAGGAGTCAGAAAACTCGGATGCAGATGACAAATTTGATAATCCACAGGATGCTCACACGGCAGGCAGCTGGCTTTCACACGGAATTTTTGATTCTTTGGAAGGAGCCAAAGGGCGGCTTCGGTACGGCGTCGGCCGCAAGATGGACCGTGTGCGCAAAAATGTCCAGCATATGAAAGACAGCGGTAGCGTTTACGTACAAAACATTGTGGATTCTAGCAGCACTGCTGCCAGTCGGATGAAGGCCGGTGTTGTGTTTGGAGTGGAGACGGTGAAGTACCATGTGCAGTCCTTCAAAGAACTCTGCGGCACAGGAGACATGGGAGCACAGACCATTTCCATGGTGTCAGTTGAGACAGATGTGGATTCCCAGCAGCAGAAGGAGGTCATCAGACATGTCACGTTTGTCTGATGTTATGGAAGTGAATCATGGACAGTCTGCCTATTGCTGAAACAGTATATGGTCAGACAAGTCTAGTTTATATGTCAGAAAGGAATCTTTTTTTTCTTTTAGCGTTCACCTGCTGTAAAGTTCTGGTTGTTTGTCCACTTCTGGATTTTGGCCTTGTTCCAGTACTTGAGTTTTGCATAGACTTCCCTTTTGCAGATCTGGTGTATTTGTATGTTCTTGGCCTCTCAGGCAGATGAAGGAAACAACCCTATTTAGTCAACTTTTATGACATGCTTGTTGATGGGAGAGGGGTGGTTTTTATTCTTTTTTCCCCTCTCTTTCTCTTAAAATGGCCCCTGAACCCTGCTGGGAGCACCGTCAGCCAGTTACTGAAACTTTGTATCATCATAAAAGTCCAGTTTGTGTGATGTGGGAAAGGAATCAAGGACAGTCAGCCGAACAGTGAAACCATGTTGTGGAAACTGCAGAGATGAGGTCTTTTAGGCAAATAAAGAGGCAAACACCACTGAGATATTTAAAAAAAAAAAAATAATACTCTATTTTACAATATAAATACAAAAAAGACTGATTCTCTGCATCAGGAGGAGAAAATATAGATTCTTTGGTAACATTTCAAGAAGGGGAGAACCGCGCTAGGGACATGAATGGTACAGGCAGTGAGTTGGATTTGTTGGAACAGGATGCCATGGACCATGTCGCAGGAAGGAAAATACAGAAAGGCAAATAGGAATAATGTAGAACATGATTACAGATAGAGAGATGAACGCCTGAGAAACATGATACGGATTTGAACCCAAGGCTTTGTTGCCTGCTGGCAAGTGTATAGCCACTGCAGCTTCCAGTAGAGTAATAATTCTATTAAAAAAAGACAAAGTAACAGTTGGGATTGGTCAAGGAAATGTAAGAACTAGATTAGAGATGGAGCTGTAAACAGTGAATCATAAAAGTAGTTCTCCCCGTTTAGGTTCTGGGGCTCCATTTTTAATAACAAAGAATTGGCCCACTGCTCTCCCTCCCCCCCTTTCATAAGCATATCATAGGAGGCGATTAATTACGGGTGTTTCCCCCAGAGTTAGATTGCATCTGCATAAGAGGCAAGGAGCCAGCAGTCTGCATACAGATAGCCAGACCTGTAAAACAGATGTGCATGTAAAACTCAAGTTCAGGATAAGAGTCCAGGAGGGGATGAGCAACCAGAACTTGACACCATGAGATCAGATTTGTGTGGATGGCAGACCAAAAGGACCTGAAGGCTTGACAACGTAAGATAGCAGACTAACAGGACCTGAAGCTTGCACTATGTAAGATGGCAGACCAACAAGACCTGAAGGTTTGACAACGTAAGATAGCAGACTAACAGGACCTGAAGCTTGCACTCTGTAAGATGGCAGACTAACAAGACCTGAAGGTTTGACAACGTAAGATAGCAGACTAACAGGACCTGAAGCTTGCACTTTGTAAGATGGCAGACCAACAAGACCTGAAGGTTTGACACTGTAAGAATAAAAAAAAGTGCTGATGACAGACCAACAGGGCAAACCCAGCCAGAACCACTTCAACCCTTAAGGAAGTTAATAATTAGGACACCATTAACGGCCACACCAGCCCAGTGGTGACTTCAGTCCTGTGTGGGTAGGGATGTAAACTGTATGGGGACTTCTGATGATTTATAACAGACTTTTGTCTCCCAGCCTGGTTTTAAAAAAAAATTTTTTTTGTAGGACCCTTTTTCCACGCCTTTGGCATACCGGGTATATAGTTTAATAGAAGATTGCTAAATGTAAATTTGTATAGACAGTTGGCATTTCATGGGCGATGAGAACAAAAACATGCCTGTGAACCGTACTTCCCAGGACATCACTTGGTACAAACTTTAGACTGGGTCAGCTTGGGAGCCGAGGTCAGTTTTGAGAATAAAATAATCTGTTTTGATGTGGATTTGAACCCTATACCTTCAGGTCAGCAGTCAAGCATTTAGCTACTATGCTAATGCCGCTGGTTCCCAAATTGACCCAGCCTAAAAGACGTGGGAACAAGCCATTTTTATTTATGAAAGTTGGCCTCAGTACATTTTAAAAGCTTGTTGCGTATCCTTTACATGGCGTTGCAGAACCAACCCAAACAGCTCCTGGCTGTTGTGTGGTTTCTCTAGGCAAATTTACGTCCAGTAGTTTACCATTGCTTTCTAGACGGTTGGCTTTCTTGATACCACTGTCGTAACCAACGCAAAGTGCATGGCCCGCAGCTGGGATCGAACCCGGCACTGCGGCATTACGAAGCGTTCGCATCGACAACCACAGAGCCGACCTCAGTACATTATTATTTTGTATTAAACAGGAAGTAGTTGTAATTGATATAAAATGTTTTTTTTTTTTTTTGCTGTATTATTACCTATAAGCAGACATTTACTTTGTTGAGTTTTGTTTTGAAGTTTGTAATTGATCAAAAAATTGTATGAGTTTAATTTATACGTTTATTTGTCATATTTGCACATTCTAAATCTGTGAAAATTGATTGATTGAAGAGTAATTTGTATGTTTATTTGTTACGTTTGCACATTCCATATCTGTGAAAATTGATTGAAGAGTAATTTTATGTTTAATTGTAATGTTTGTTTGTACATTTCCCATCTGTGAAAATTGTTTGTTTGAAGAGTAATTTTATGTTTAATTGTAATGTTTGCACATTCCATATCTGTTAAAATTGTTTGATTGAAGAGTAATTTTATGTTTAATTGTTACGTTTGTACATTCCATATCTGTTAAAATTGTTTGATTGAAGAGTAATTTTATGTTTAATTGTAATGTTTGCACATTCCATATCTGTTAAAATTGTTTGATTGAAGAGTAATTTTGTTTAATTGTAATGTTTGTACATTCCCCATCTATGAAAATTGTTTGATTGAAGAGTAATTTTATGTTTAATTGTAATGTTTGCACATTCCATATCTGTTAAAATTGTTTGATTGAAGAGTAATTTTATGTTTAATTGTAATGTTTGCACATTCCATATCTGTTAAAATTGTTTGATTGAAGAGTAATTGTTATGTTTATTTGTTACGTTTGTACATTCCCCATCTATGAAAATTGTTTGATTGAAGAGTAATTTTATGTTTAATTGTAATGTTTGTACATTCCACATCTATGAAAATTGATTGAAGAGTAATTTTATGTTTATTTGTTATGTTTGCACATTCCATATCTGTGAAAATTGATTGATTGAAGAGTAATTTTTATGTTTAGTTGTAATGTTTGCACATTCCATATCTGTGAAAATTGATTGATTGAAGAGTCATTTTTATGTTTAGTTGTAATGTTTGTACATTCCCCATCTATAAAAATTGTTTGATTGAAGAGTAATTTTATGTTTAATTGTAATGTTTGCACATTCCCCATCTATGAAAATTGTTTGATTGAAGAGTAATTTATTGTTTGATTGAAGAGTAATTTTATGTTTATTTGTAATGTTTGTTCATACTGTATCTATGAAAATTGATTGACAAGTAATTAACCTCACAACACAGAACATAGACAGCAGGCCTGAGAGTGACAACGTAAACAAACTCAAGAGGAAGGAAGAAACAAGAATTTGTGGAAATCAGACAGGGCGCTCTAGTCTTAAAGTAAACCTACATAAATTAGGCATTAGATGTGATATGGTGAGCATCCCTTATCAACCATTACTTCCCAAGTTACTTCCTGTTACTCATGTGAGCTCCGTGGAAAACAAGATTAGATCCACCGCCTCCTCAAAAGCATCTCACAAGAGACTAACTGGGAGCTTCCTTTAAAGTCAGAGTGCATCTGCCTGGGAGGCAAGGAACCAGCAGTCTGGATACATGTAAGTCAGATCTGTAAAATGGATGTGCACGCAACGCAACACTCAGGTTCTGGAATAGGACTACAGCCCATAAGTGGATGAAAACCAGAACTTTCTCCCAGCTCTTTGAGAGCAAGTGAACAGTGCCGAGGGAACAGATAGATCATTACAGTCTGAGGTGAATGGCACTGCGAGGAGTTACAAGGGGATCTGGCTGACGCTCGACACTCGGGGGAGGAGGGAGACAGATATACAGACTGTTACTGGTACCATCAGAATTTTAACTCTTCGCTGAACTTGGGGGACGGAGCGCTTATGGGAGTGTCCCGAGTGCTGTGATGTCGATTCTTAATTCAACTTTCTGTTAGTATTTACAGTCGGTGAAGATGATTTCCTGGTGCCCATTTAGGTGGACTCATCTGGGATACAGAGGTAACAGAGCCAGACGTCGACCCTGACAGAAATATCAGAGACACTGAAAAGTACTTTATATGAAGCGAACAGAAGGGTCCGTTCCAGAGATCTCTTCCTGCCCTGACGCGGCCAGGCATGCCAGGAGTAGAGAACAGAAGATCTGGGATCCCTGGAACAGAGTGAGTTGGAGACTAATTAGTTGACCATAAGCGGAAATATGTAAATTTAGAAAGATCATGCATAAAAAAATGTCTATGCAACCACTGCTTACAACAGGACAATGATGCCGATGCATTTGTGACTATCTCCAACTGCGTTATTTTGTACACTTGTAGGCACTGTTGATTGTTTGGAGTTGTGTTTGTTGCATTTCTGGGTTATAATTGTGACATATACATCATCATCATCATAAACTTCTGCCTTTAAGCGTCGTGGGGAGGAATAATTTGTGATCCAGTGCATGTTGGCTGCCACTGGCTATTGTCATGCCATGAAGGCGTAGAGTGTCTTTAATGTTGTCGATCAATTTTTTTCTGCGGCCGTCCTCTTGTAGCTGATCTTCTGAGATGTATTGCTTGCGGTGGTATTTGATCTTGCTGCATTCTAACGAGACGGCCAAACCACACTTGATCTGCTGTTTCTCGATGAATCTAGTACAAAGTGTCGTTCCCACAATTTGCCTGACAGTTTTATTATTCACTCGATCTCGGATGGTTAGGTTGGCTGCTTTTCTCAGGCACCTCTCGTAGGTGGTGATTTTGCGTAAATGGGCTTTAGAGTGTCCATGTTTGGCACTGGTAGCCTAATGTTGGAATGAATATATATATATATATATATTCATATATATATATATATATATAAACAACTAGGCGTGAGGGCCTGTGCTCTACTGGGGGTTAGAAAGACAGAATATAGAATAAGAAGTATACACACACACGGTCTGAGGAGAATGGGGCTGCAGGGAGTAATCAGGGATCTGGCTGATGCTCAGTACTTAACTCTTTCTATCCCAAGCAAAATAGCATGTGTGCTCAGCATATGTCGAGGTTTATCAACGCAACACATCGTGGGTTATTACTTATTTCATATTTAGTGTAGGTATGCAAAAGAAATCTGGCCCAAATTTTAAATGCAACACAGCATATGCAGTATATCTGAAAGTCATACACCGATGCCTTTTTCTCAGTGATTATTGTGCCAAATTATGCTTCTGCTTTGAAATACCTTGGGACTGAAAAAGTTAAGGGAAGGGCGAGATGAATGTACAATCAGACAGTTACTGGTACCATCGGAATTATAACTATCTGTTTGCTGCTGAAGGTGGGGGACAGAGCGCATATGGGAGTGTCCTGAGATGATTCTTAATTCAACGCTGGGATATATAGTTGTCACTTTTGGATATTTGTGCTTGTAAATTCCCCTTGACTACCCCCTGCTCTGTTGGGGATAGGGCAGTGGTTCTCAACCTGTGGGTCGCAACCCTTTTGTAGGTCAAACGAGCCTTTTACAGGGGTCGCCTAAGACCATTGGAAAACACATATCCACCGAAGTTTTGAAGTAACAACGAAAATAATGTTATGGTTGGGGGTCACTACAACATGAGGAACTGTATTAAAGGATCGCGGCTTTAGGAAGGTTGAGAACCACTGGGATAGGGTAGACCCCAAAAGAATCTCACAGATAAGAGAATCGGAGAAATATTACAACAAAAATTGATGAGTTGAGAGCTTCAAGAACTGACATCACCACACTTGTGATATTCACTCCATCCCCATCTTCAGCAGCCAGCGAAAAGTTTCAACTCCGAGGGCACCAGTAGCGGTCTGGTCGTATATCTTGCCATTCCTCTGAGTGTCGGGCAGATCTTCTGATCACTACCCATTGCACCGTTCTCTTCAGAATGATAAATCTAATTATACCTCTGCACTGTTCACTACCTCCTAAAAGGCCTTGACAAAATCTCGCTTGTCATAAATCACTTTACGTCCCAGTGGTGCAGAAACAGCTAGTCTGTCTCTCTGTCATTTCCCAACACACCTGCAAACCTTGGAGAAAACATCCAAAGTATGCTTACCCCGGACCTCTGAACGCTCGCACATTCTCTGCTTTGCAAGTCAGTTAAAATCACATGTGTGTGCAGCTGTTTCTCAAGCCAATGAAAGGCCACAGTGACTGCCTCGACCTCCATTCTCAAACTAGATGTTGAGATAGCATACACCATGCTTTGTTGCGTGAAGGGTCGTTTTTGCTGCGAACACCCCCGCCCCCCCATGCACTTCTACCTGTCAACACAGAGCCATCAGGTATGAATCACATCATCTGGATGGGAATTGTCAAGAAACAGTTGTTGAATTTCTGATTCTGCAGCGCCTAATGGCCAGTCCCTGCACCCCCGACCCTGTGTGATCAAAACCCTACAAAAGTCTGGTTGTTGCTTAGCCACTCCAACCCACTAATCTCCTTGCTAAATATTTTCAAGCATGCACACTGGTCTCAAATGATAAGAGAGACCAGACTGGATTTGGTGAAGGAGAGCCTAGCGCATGATACTACAACATCCAGCTTGTCCAGCTTGAAAATAGAGGTTGAGGCGGTGTAATAAACCTTGGTTTAACTTGGAATAACCTTGGCTCACTACATAATGACTTTCGCCACAGCTCACTCTCTGGATGTTTACTGCTACAAAACTTTCACTGCTTTAACGTCTAGGGTTGTCAACACAAACGCCGCTCAGCTTCTTGGTACATACTGTCAGTTTATTCGGTCACATTTGTTCCACATGTTTCCACAATTAATTATACTTCTCTTGCACGCAACATGTTCAAACACTGGTACCTCGCGCAATATTAAAACTACTCTAAGAAAATGCTACCGTCTTCTCTGATTTCTGATGATCAACTGACCACGAGTCTAGCTCGGGCCTCCCCTCGCTTACTCCACGGGCCACAATTATCTCGTGCCGTCACTTGTAGCACGGACTTTCCGATGGCCACAATGTACTCGTGGAGACCATGCAAAGCAGGGTCATTACAGGCGGTCACTGCAGTTTCTGCTGTTAGAGAACACGACAGTCACACTGTAATTGACTCAGAAAGCATGCAGAGGAGAGTGAGGACAGGCGTACTTTGAGTGGTATGCTTCGCTTCAGAGGTCACGGATAAGAGCATTGTCTGGATCTTTTTTCAGGTCATGGATGAGGAGCATTGTCTGGATCTTTTTTCAGGGTCATGTCAGTGTTTTAGGTAATAAACAGGCGAACAGACTGGCTGGCTGTGCACAACATGGTGGAATACTGATGCATGATAAGGCAGACATTGTTAAGACCTTATGGGAGAACGACTACAATTCAGAGGAGCAAATGGATCACCACAGACTGGTGAGTGATGCAGCGGTAAGTGACGATGGGATCTGGCCAATACTCGACACTCAGAAGAGCGGAAAGATAGACGTAAAATCAGACTGCTACTGGCACCATTGGTATTGGAACTCTGCCTTGGCTGCTGAAGATGGAGACGGAGCGCTCATGTGAATGCTATGATATCGGTTCTTTCATCAACCCCGCTCAACAGTGGATTCCATCCCTGATAGTCATGTGGTAACCTGGATGCTCAGGTACCTTGCCCTACCCACTTACCCAAAGAAAACATGTCAAGGGCTAACACCCTCCCACCCCCTCCTCCTGTACACAAGATCTGTTTCAGGTAGCATTATAAAAGACATGTTTCCACGTCATTCGACGTACTGGGTATACAGTATTTGTTGTCCTTTATTTCACAGACCTGTCAGCACTCGGTTAGTGATGTGGTCAACATCGTGCCAATCAACTTTACTTCCCAGCACTTTAACTGTATCCATTTTAGACTGGGTCGGGTTTGGAGGGGGGGTTGGCTTGCCCTAAGCAGATTTGAACATATGACCTTATGACGCACTGAAACCATTTCTAAGCCCCTTGAAAATTTGTAAGAGGGCAGAGTTTCCCGGCGTTATCTTTGCGCTATTATACCTGATACAAAATACTGAAAAGACTGGGCATGATTTCACACTCCTGCCCTAAACCAAGTTGTTAAATCTCTGGTGGGTTTATAAATTCAGATAGGGTGGATACAATACTGCAAGAAATGTGGGTGGATACAATACTGCAAGAATTGTTTGTTTGTTGATGTTAATTACATTGCCTTGTTAAAAGTACTGCTGCGAATAAAATATTACTACTTGTGTCGCTTTATTTGGTAAATTTTAGTCTCCCTATTTGCACACTGCTACACACTAGCTCACTTCTGATTGGACGACCTTCTGACCACCTCACTTCTGATAGGTCGGCCTCGAGCAAACCGACTTTCACACAAGGTCATGGGAATATTGTGCACTCGCGCTCATACTGCATGTTGTATGCCAGAGCTTTTAACACTTCTAAAACATTGAGATACTGTGTCTAACACACAACACCTCTAGAGAGTGACAAAACCTATGTCACAGGCCGTCTCTTTCTCGAAAATAAAAACGTAAATACCAGAAAACAACAGACTGTGACACCCATAACCTCAACCACGGTAGACTAGTTCAACCAACTTATTAATGGAGTTGACCTACAACTGGTGAGGGAGAGTATCGTAAAAATAACCCAAACTTTGTATCTTCAGGTAAGCATCTAGCCGCTACACCATGGCAGCTCCACAGTGAGAGGACACAGGGTGAACTGCATGCAACAGCAAAGGGTAAGATGACTTGGTGGAGCTGGCTGAGGGTCCATGCTTTATGGGATAAAGAGCAGAAGAAGAAGAACATACAATATTAGTTAAAATCAAACACACTCATCTTCCCAGTGTAAGATCCAGGATCCCATTTTGGGGAGAAAGCAAATACTCACTGCTCCCAACAAGCATGTCATTAAACAACTAATTTCCCCATGTGGGTTCTGGGGCCCTATTATAGGGAAAACAAGAACAGACCTACTGCCTACCCAAAAGCATGTCGACTGGCAGCTTCCATCAGAGTCGGAGTGCATCTGCCTGAGAGGCAAGGCAAGGAACCAGCAGTTTGCACACAAATGAGTCAGATCTATCAAACAGAGACACATGCAAAACTCAGGTTTTGAAACAAGAATGCAGTCCAGAAGTGGACCAACAACCAGAACTTTCAGCCGGTAAACACAAAGAAGAAGAAAACTTATTGGGGGCGTTTCCTTCTAAATTGGAGTGCACCCACCCGATATCCTAGTGGGACTGTTCAATCGATCTGTCAGTTTATTCCCTCCTGCCTGATACCTAAAGCCTTACCATATGTTTTCCAGGTTAAGCCTTCCCAGTTAGTTCTGTGGGACACTGCACAGCCTTGCTGCTGTGTCTATCTTTTCTTCCTAATCCACAGTTGGTGCTAGGGTATATGTGTGTATGTGACTGTTTAATGTGGTCATTAGTTGTGTGATTGTTCCCCGCGTGGGTTCCAAATAAGAATAGGTCCCTAACAAGCATGAAACATACAAACAACCAGAACTGTCCTCTCGTTTACAGGCGAAGAAGCTGCTGCAGTAGTAGTTCTTAATCTCTCTCTCCCCCTCGTGTGTGCGTGAGTAAGAGAGAGAGAAAGAGAACGATTATTCTTAACACATTCATGTATTTTAAATTATTCTTAAAGTACACGTACATGAGTTCTTGTTTATTCTTAATATACATATTATCTTTGTGTGTGTGTAATTGTGGATGAACATACTTAGTTTGAACCACACACACAGAATATACCCGCTGTTCACTAACAAGCATGTCAAAAAAAGGATAAGGGGTTTAAAATACTGTGCCGAAAGGTGCTGATATCACAGCCTAGCTGTAAACAACACACGGCCAAGCGCTTTTTCTTATTTAAAACAGTGAACACAGAAGAGACACACAAATATGCACACATAAAAACCAAACCACACTTATGTTCCCCAATTTTTTTTTAAGTTTTTTTTTTTCCATTTTAAAAAATTCAATATTCAAATATGTACATATTTAAGCGCATAAATTTGCATAAAATTATGCATTTTTAAATACGTAAAAATCAACTAAGACTCATATACCCCACCGCATCTTTCTAACATTCACATTCTCTGGTAGGGGGTTTTCATCAGCTTCTAAACTTTAAAAATAAAAAAACATTTAAAATGATCACATCTGATAAAGATAATATTACAGCAGGAAAAATAACTGGAACCAAATCAAGTCACAGGAAATCATCACTTGAAAGATATAGAAAAAACCAATCAAACAGTAGAACGGACTAGCAGCCACAGAACTAAATCATCTTCTTTAACATTTCCTCATATACTGCTCTTGATTGATGGATGAGGGAGGGAGGGGGGAGAGTGAGAGAGAGATAAGGTGCTAGTCGCTAGTTTGGCCACCCTGACCACAGACACACCATACTGTTCAAGAATTTCTCTGATATTATCAGTTCTTATTGTTCTTGGTCTATCTCAAGCTCTATGTTTCTCTCCTGTTTTGGCATATGCCTTATACGGTACGGTACTAGAAAGATATTTCTCTAAGCTGACAAGGCATTTTATGTGCTGTCTTTGTAAGTAGTTTTGCAATGGTTCTGTGCTAACTTTGTTCTTTTATGACTTCATTCTTGATGTTACCTCTTTTTTTCCACATCTGTGGCTTTTCTTAGACACCTTATTCCCAATGTTTCTTTTCTAGTCTGTTCTGGCTTTTCAGACACCTTATTCCCATTGTTTCTTTTCTAGTCTGTTGTGGCTTTTCTAAAACATCTTATTTCCATGGTTTCTATTTTAGTCTATTTGGACTTTTCAGACATCTTATTCCCATGGTTTCTTTTCCATTTTATTCTGAATAACCACATCTGACACTGGAAGCACAGAGTGGGGATACATTTGCTTTGTAAGAAATATTTTTTTAGTGCTGTAAAAGAAGGGAGGTGGTAGCTGTCCTAATATTTGGTTTCCTTCACTGCACTGAATGTTATTAACTTTATCTATTTTGGCTGTGTAAAAAAAAAAAATAATTTGTTTCCAATATCTACTGGCATGGCACATGAATGAACATAATATGAATATACAACATATGGCTAACTTTGTAAATTTATCAATGCGTAGACTCTTTCAGTATAGGAAAAAACTGAACATACAAAAAATAAATAAACAACCCTTTATAGGCCAGTTTTGCATCAGGCATACGACATGTGTTTTTTAAATATCAATCTGTATTTGACGGTTGATGTGCTCAAGATCGTGCTGGCCACCTTTACTTCCCAGGACATTACCTGGTATGTAATTTAGGCTGGGCCAAACTGGGAGCCACAATCACAAACACAAAAATCAACCTGAATCTGGGTTAGAACACTTGACTTTCAGGACAACAGGCTAGTGTCTAGTCGCAACTTCCAAAGTTACAAGGTGCTTGGTACAAAGTTGAAATACAATAGAAAGTAAACATGAAAGACAAAATTAGGAAGTGATCAGACAATAGTAGTCAGAGATTGCCTGCATGTCACAAGGGTCTAAGGCGGAAGCCATGAACAGTGTCAAAAGGATTATTCTTATCAAGTCTAGGGGGTGGGAGGGGAGGGGGGCGCGCAGCGGGGTCTATCCTTATAAATGGGTCCTCTGAACCTACACAGTTCTGCATCAGCGACCGAGTTGCCCACTGACTCGCCGGCATAGACTACCTCGCCGCCCATCGGGACAGTATTAGGGTCTATCTCTTTTGATCGCATCAAAGCTGCAGGAGTCCTTTTCATGCAATGCTAAGCCATTTTATATGGCGCACATGACCTAGTCACAACTATAACCAAAACAATGAAAATCAGATGTTCTGGCTGGAGCCTTCATCAACACAAACCACACCAACAAAAAAGGGCAGAGTAGCCTGGCCATCAGTCCCCACACGGGGGAGGTAGAGGGTCATGCAAGTAACACTAAAACATAGGAAGAGGAAAAGATCATACTCAGGGTTCATAGCCAAATTTACCAATCAATTTCAAGGCTTTTCAAGGTCTTTTTCAAGGTCTCCTTAGTTTTTTTCAAGGTTGTCTCGGTGTAATACTGAAACAAGATTTTTGCCTTGTTCAAGGGTGTACTGAGCACACAAGGTACTTCATTTGTGCCACATGTGTTGGTATACCAGCACAGATATCATCATCATGTAGCATTTCCTTTGTCCTGACAAAAAAACCTCGGTCTCTCACCAGCTCTCCCGCCTCATGTACTTTTTTATACTCAAGGAGTCACTTATATCCTGTGCCCATCTTCGTGCTGGTCGGCCCCTGAGCTTGATATAGTGTTTGAAATTTTTTTTAGGGCTTGGTGGTAGAGGGCAGCAAACTGAAGTCCTGTCTGTTCTGGACCTGGTACCTGAGAGGGTTAGGGAAGAGAGAGAGAGTCATGAAGAGAGAGGAAGACACTTGCTGAGGTAGGCTGGGAGAGACAGTGTAAAGGATGGACAGATGAAAGGTAGAGAAAAGAAGGAAAGAAGTCTGGGGAAAGAGGAAAAAAATGAGAGGGAGGGATGGAGACATGATGAGGAAAAGTGGGGAAGGAACAGCGAAAGACAGAGAGGGGACAAAAATACAGAAGAGAGAGAATGCAGAAAGCAAGAGAGGGCAGATGAAAAGAGAAGGCAAGAGGGAACGAAATAGAGATATGGAAGGAGGAAAGGCAGAGCCTAGAGAATGGAGGGAGGTATACAAGAGAGAAGTGATGAAGGGAGGCAAACAGACATAAAGCAAGAGAGAGAGAGAGGTGGGTAAAGAGGCAGTGACAAACACAGATTAAAGAGAGAGGGGCATGAAGGGAGACAAGTACCATCAAGAAAAAAAACAGCCACCTACTCCCCCCCCCCCCACACACACACACACACATTTCAAGTGGTAGTGGACCACAACCACTAGGAAAAGATAGTTATGGGGCAAAAAAAATACTTAGATGAACCAGTAAAAAAAATGATGGGGGGGGGGGGGAGGAATGAGAGAGAAAATCAGCGGGTAAGGAAAATCTAGAGAAAATGAAAAGACAGGACGGAGAGGAGACCAAGAATAGATGGGACAGGAGAAAAGGGCAAGGAAAGGAAGAGAGGAAGAATGAGAGAGAGAAGGAGAATAGGTAGAAGATCAAGGAAAGAGAAGGGGTGAGAGAAGAAGGGAAGAGACACGGTTTGTGGGGGTGGAGGGGGGGGGTGTATAGAACAATGAGTGGCCAAAAATAGAATTAGAAATCTCTAAGTGAGGCCACTTTTTCCGGTTCCTACCCTCTCCCAATGTGATGTGGCCGTGGTCCAAAAACAACAGTGCTAGGACCCCTACTGCCCCTTGCTTGTCCTATCTGTGTGTGAACAACAATAATTTCAATTTTCTTACACTTAAGGCTGGGTGACCTGAGAGCCAGGTCATTTTATGAAGAAAATAAAAGTCCAGGGGATCCCAAAACCCACCACTTGGTGGAAAATAGAGAAGTTTACCCACACACATAAATAGGTCAGACACATAAATAGGTCAGGGCAGCAGTGGACTTCGTTTTATTTCTGGTTTTTTTCCAATTACAGGAAGGAGGGAGAGAGGAGGTGTGTGGAAAGTGGTGTAGAAGGCTGAGGTGGTAAGGGTGAGACAGAGGAGGTGAGAGAATAAAGTTTTAGAAAATAAAAGTGGTAATGAGACAGGGAGAGAAGAAGGGAGAAGAAATAAGATGAGATAAAGAGGGAAGAAGGTAGCAGGAAGGGGTGCACTCCCTCCCCTAGGTGTCATCAACTGTGGGAGGAGAAAAAAAAAAGGGGGGGGATGTGACGGCAAATGTTTTTTAAAAGTACACATATATTTTAATGTGTGGGAGGGGGAAATGGTGGACATGAAATGTTCTGCACTAGGCAACACATAACTTCTACACCAACTGAAGGTATGGAGAAAGAGAGAGAAAGAGAGAAAGAGGAGAGAGGAGGCAGAGAGAGAGTAGAGAGAGAGAGCAAATACAAAGAGAAAAGAGAAAAGCAGTGACACAGACAGGCAGAGAGTGGAAGGAACAGGTAGGACAAAATGTGAGGGGGCGGGAAGTGAGATGGAACAGAGATTAAGGCCGCTAGGAAAACAAACACATCAAAAGAAATATCCGCCATGTTCAACACAGAATGCCCCCCCCCCCCCCAAGAAGAATACACTTTCCTGTGTACTTGAGTTGCTAAGTAAGAGTTATGGAGCCGCACATTTTACTAAACATTTAACGAAGAAATAGACATAGGAAAAAGGGAAGGGTGTAACAGGAATGGAGAGAGTAAAAAGGAAAGATAGAGAGAACGAGAAGACAGATGAAGATCATAAGGGGGGGTTAGAGACAATGCAGGAGACGGGAAGGAAGGAGCACTATAGTAGAAGAGTGAAAGAGGGAGGGAAGAGAGAGAAGGGGTGAGACACAGAAGAGGGAATCTCGGGGAATTACAAATACTGATCGCCAAGCACACTGTAAAGATAAATCCAGGCCAAAAATAGAACTGGAAATCCAGCTGCAGTCACTTTTCTTAGCCCCAATGCCATCTCTAATTACTAGAGAAGGCAGTGCTTAGCCCCACCACGGCGACTCTATTTATAAATACGTACTGAAGCCGAGCCCCACCATCTCCCAATGTAATCCTTTCTAGAAACCACGGCCATAAACGATTTAAAAAACTGTTCATTCTTGCCCCACTTTGCTAGAAACAAAGGCACACACACAGACCACACGCGAGACGGAAGCTGCTCCTTCCCGCCCATGCCACACTGCTTGCCGTCCTGCATGTATTCCATAGATGTGTAACCAAAGCCCGCCCTTTCCCTGGCCTTTTAACAAGCCATTTCGGGCTGAAAATAGCCGATAATCAGCTGCCCTCACACCTGAAACGACCATACAAAAGAAAGTAGCCCAAAAAATAACCAAAAGGCCAAAAAAGCCAAATGGCTCCCCCAAAAATTGGGCCCGTGGGGGGGTTTAAAAAACAGGATTTTTTGAAAATTTCATTGCCGGATCCCAAAAATTCCCCGGTTTTCCCAAGGGTTTGGTGTCCCCTTTTTTAACTAAAAAACCCCGGGTTTTAAAGGCAACGAAAAAAATCCCGGGAAATTTTCCCCATTTCCCCGGGCCACTACGAACCCCCGCAAAACTTGGGCCCCAAAAAATCTCTGGCCCCTTAAAGGCTGTTTCCTGTATTTGCTTTACTGCGGCCCCCGTTTTTATCACCTTTTTCAAAATTTAATACAAGGGTTTTCACTGCCATGATTGGCCAAAATTTCTTAAAACCTTCTCTCTTGGTTTTTTCCCCCCAAAAGCCCCAAAAAACTTAAAAAATTTCCCCTTGTCTTTCCCCTTCATTGTACAATGTGGGGAAAAAACTTTGGATTGCGCGGTTTAAAGAAAAGGAAAAGAACCTTTAAAAAAAACCCGGGCGAGGCACCGAAAGGGCCTCACTGGTTTTTAAACCCAAAGCAAAAAAAAGTAGGGAAGGGCCTCGGGGAACTGGTCCGGGGCTCTATGGAAAAAGGGTTTTTTCACCCTTTTTAAAGTCCCCTCCCTGTCCCAATTGTCCCCGCCAGTGTTCCCCTGCCACCCTTCTTCAAAAATCCAACCCTGTGTCCGGAAAACCAAAAGTAAACTTTCGCTCGGTTTTGGGCCAGGCCCGCTGACTGTTCTAATTGGCTGGGCCCCCAACGACTTCTTTTCTCACATACCCTTTTGCAAAAACCCCCAAAATCCCTCTTGTCCCCCTATTTCCAAAAAAAACCCATCCCCGGTTTAAACTCGTGCGCGGGAACCCCCCCCTGGCTTCATGAACTCGGTGGGCCCACCCCCCCCCAAGCGTCTAAATTTTGTGGGGCCCAAAAGCTCGTTTTACGAGGATAAATTTCTACTGACGACTGGTAAACCCTGCATTACTTGCCTTTTCCCCAATGGGCCTTTTCAATATCGTTTACACATCTAGATTTTGTCAATATTAGCAAATGCCCCTGAACATCTTTCCCTTACCCCCCCAAAAAAAAAATGCCAAAAGAAGGAAATTTTCTCCAAAACAACAACAAAAAACACCTCTTTTTACATTAAAGATAATTCATTTTAGTTGGCCCTCAAAAACTCTTTCCCTTTACACAATTTAAAAAAAAAAAAAAAAAAAGGAAAATTTCCCTTCGA
>CAJHNH020004069.1:0-48987 GCA_905116865.2 Candidula unifasciata | reverse complement strand
TTCGTTTTTTCCTTTTTCCCTTGCTTCTATTTCTTTATCTTCTTCTTCCCTTTTGGTCCTCTTTCCCCTTCTTCTGTATTTGAACTTCTTCTTCTTCTGCATTATCTTATTTTTCCTTCTTCTTCTCTTCTCTTTATTTCTTCTTCCTTGCTCTTCTTTTTTCTCTTCTCCTCCTTCTTTTTATATTCCGAGCCCCAGAGGTTTTTTGCTGCTTATTGATAATTTTATTACCAAATACACAACAGTATCTAGAACACAAACGCAAAAATAAAATTTGCGCTACAATTCTGGGATGCCATAAAAGATCTACACCTTGTAGAAATGGGAAAAGGCAGCCAACATCATCCCCTTAGAAGAAAGAAGAAGGACAAAAGCAATTCTACATGCTGAAAAATGAAGAGAATGTGCTAAACCACCCATTACACGAAAAATCGGCAGCCAGGACCAAAAAAAACCGAATAAAGCGCACAAGCCTAAACCACCTAACGAAGGAATTTGGAAAGTCATTCTGTCTTCACTACTTAACCAACAATGTACACCTGAAGAGCCTATCTTTCTCGATTTCTGGGACTCCCGAATTATTGACACTCAATGTGTCAACATTCATCCCGAACCTGGGGAAACAAAGATGCTGAGCCCGCTTTAGTGAAGAAAAGCACTCACAAATGGAACACCTTACACAACATGTTCCCACAGGACAGCTGGACCAGAAATCTACAACGGATGGATCAGCAAAAGAGGCAACTACGAATGGTGGGGCAGGTGTTTACCATAAAACACCCAGATGCCACTACTGTGTCCCTAGCAGCCCCCCACCGGACGAACTTGCTCTAACTACAGGGGGGCAGCAGAACTCTCAGCTCTTATTGATGGCAGCACAGTATATGAACAATCTGCAAATCAACCGCAGGCAGGATAGTGTTTTTTTTCTCACTGACTCACTGTCAGCTGTACAGGCCCCCTTTGAGTCCAAACCTACCGACAGCACACTACAAAGTCTAACACAGGAACTTGCTTTGTTGTCAAATAAAGCAGAAATTCACTCTTGCAGTGGATTCCGTCTCACTGCGGCATCAAAGGCAATTGAAAGCGCAGATGCTTTAGCCAAGGAAGGCAGTAACAAACTACAAGACCTACCAGCCACTATCTTTTCCAGATGTAAAAACTCTTATTAAGAGAAAATCAGAAACAGATGGAAAAACAACACTGGTTATAACTACGGAAACAGATTTTCTGAGGCACTTGAACAGAACAGATCAAGTCACAGTTTTTTCGCATTACGCACTGGACACTGCAGACTCAATAAACACAACTCATATAAAATTAGGTATGAGCCCAAAACAGCTCTCTGCCAGGTCTTCGTGCTGAACAGACTCCAGAACATGTCCTGCAAGACTGTCCTCTCCTGCGGAGCTGCGGAGCGACATATGCAACACCCAGTAGAACTGACAACTAAGCTTTGGGGAAACCTAAGAGACCCTTGAAAAGACATCCCAGTTTGATGACCCACAGTGGATTATGCGCATGACCAGAGATCGCTGAAGAAGAAGAAAGATATTATTATTAGTTATACAGTTTAATAACCAGGTCTATAAGACCATACTGAGCATACTCCACACATTTGAGAATTTGTAAGAAGACCTACCACCCGCCACAGCCCATCCGCGACCATATTATCTGGGCACCTCCAATGTTTTCTCTGTGTTTCAGCGACCCTGCTTCTTGCGCCAGTTTTCTTCTGCAGAAGTGCATAGAAAGGTAAAAGACGTTCCCCACCCGCCGAATGAGGCAGGTTGTCTTCTCTATAAGAGTTGCCACAGTTTACAAGAGAGAGAGAGAGAGAGAGAGAGAGAGAGAGAGTAGAGAGAGCAGAGAGAGAGAGAGAGAGAGGGGGGGGGGGGGGTGAGAACTTGGCTGGTGTTGTTCAGAAGCAAAAGACTCCCCGTCAAGCTTGATGGAGCAGCAGCAAATAGGAATGGGAAAGCTTTCGCTCAACAGCCCTTCGCTTTCAGAACAAATACTCTCCTTGTAAGCAGTAACTCCAGCTTCTGGAAACCACGGCAGCTTGTTCAGTGACGGCCTTCTCTAGACAGAGTACACAATCGTTTGCTTTCCAATTATGACTGCAAAAGTACAGAAGTGATTTTTTCCCCTCAGTGTAATCTCACATCCTCATATTTATTGATTCAGCCAAAGTGCTCTAGGAAAGAAAAATTAAAAACAGACAAAATTGGTTTTCCTTTGTGGCTGCATATCAGTCCTTCCAGGCGACTCATAAGGATCCACGAGACAACATGGAAAGAGAACTGACCCGTCAGCTGAGCAGACTCCAGAAAACAATCAAATCGTTCTCCAAGTGGATCCCGGCTCACTACTGCGGCATATCTGCCAGGAAAATGAGTTAGCAGACCGACTTGCAAAAAAATGGAACAAAGGAGAAAAGCAACAAGCCCATTCATTGTCATTACCAGAAATCAGAACACTTATCCTTAAAGGGAAAATACAAGGGACTGTGGAGAGAACAAACTAACAGTAAACATCCACCAAAGACCCCATCAGCAGACTCAACAGAAAAGCAAATTGACAACAATGTTCCGTCTACGAAACAGACACTGCAGGTTCAACTAACACATGCATCATAAAATAAAGATTTGTACAGTACCCAACAGCAAATGTGCCTGCCCAGACAGGAGCCACAAAACACCCCGGCATCACATTCTGCAGACATCTGTCCACTCTACCTGCAAACTTCGAAAAGACACCTGGCCTCAAGAGCAAAGTGTGCAGAGCAAGCTATGGGGCAAACCATAGAGGCAACCCAACCTGATGGTCTCCATCTAAGCATACGAAACTGAACGCAAAGAAGGAAGACGAAGAAGACATCCTCATAGACTAAACAGGCACTCGGTTGGGTGATGTGGCCCAACTTTACTTCCCAGGATATAATCTGGTACCAATTAAAGGCTGGTCGACTAGGGAGCAAAATGTCATTTCTGAATTTCAAAAAAGTCCAGCTCCGTTCGGATTTGAAAAACCCCATGAATCTTCGCATCCGCAGGTAAGCGTCTAGCTGCTACACCACAGTGGCTTCCCCCCAAGGACACAGGAAACATATTTTTAAAGGACATGCAATTAAATGTTGCTAAAAGCCTGGGCCAGTTTCATCTATTGTAATCGATGTTGCCAGGCGCCTTTGTTGTTTGGACCAGTTCACGCATCGATGTTGCCAGCGCAAAGCGTGTTTTTACGCATCGATGTTTGCCATGGCCGTGTACACCACTCTTCCCTTGTGTTTTTCGGGTATATAGGCCCATGGGTTAGGGGGGTGGGGGGGGGGGTACACACCTACCTCCCCTTTACAGAGTGAAATTGCGCATACTTTAACAAGACGTTTGTAGAAACCAACACTAGTATTTTGTTGGCTGTTGTGGTTTCTCTAGGCAAATCTTAACGTCAATAGTCCGCCCACTTGATAATTCAACGGTCAGCTCTCGGTAACCATGGACGAGACCAACGCAAGCCAGAACTGTCCGCAGCGGGGACGGAACGCACCCGGCACCCCGGCAATACGAAGCACGTTCGCAAACGCCTAAAGCTACAAACGCCGAACCCCTCAACAAGCATAAACGTGAAAGGCGACTAACTAAAGGTTTGATGAAAGGTGCATATACCCCCCCAACACAGAAAGGTGCACATATACCAAAACAGAAAGGTGCATTTACCCAAACACAGAAAGGTGCATATACCCAACACAGAAGGTGTCATATACCCAACCACAGAAAGGTGCATATACCCAACACAGAAAGGCATGCATATACCAACAACCAGAAAGGTGGGGCCCCCCATATACCCAACACAGAAAGGTGCATATACCCAAACACAGAAAGGTCCATATACCCAATACACAGAAAGGTGGCATATACCCAACACAGAAAGGGTGCATATACCCAACCCAGAAAAGGTGCATATACCCATACACAGAAAGGTGCATATACCCAACACACAGAAAGGTGCATATACCCAACACAGAAAGTGCATATACCCCCAACACAGAAAGGTTGCATATACCCAACACAGAAAGGTGCATATACCCAACACAGAAAAACAGGTGCATATACCCAACACAGAAAGGTGCATAAACCCAACACAGCAAAGGTGCATATAACCCCCCAACACACAGAAAGGTTCATATACCCAATCACAGAAAGGTGCATATACCCAACACAGAAAGGTGCATATACCCCCCAACCACAGAAAGGTGCATAATACCCAACACAGAAAGGTGGCATATACCCAACACAGAAAGGTGCATATACCCAAACACAGAAAGGTGCATACATACCCAACACAGAAAGGTGCATATACCCAACATACAGAAAGGTGCATATACCCAACGCAGAAAGGTGCATATACCCAACACAGAAAGGTGCATATACCCAACACAGAAAGGTGCATATATCCAACACAGAAAGGTGCATATACCAACACAATGTCTTACCCCGCTTTTGAAGGGTGATAGAAGAAGAAGGAGAAGGATGAGAACAAGATGACGAGGCGGAAGATGAAAGAAGAAGATGTTGATAATGATACGAAATGAAGAATGTGATGATGATGATGATAAACAGATCACGAAGCGAACGATAAAGATGATAATGATGAGATGCAGAAGAAGAAGCAAGAAGAAGAAAGAAGAACGAAGAAGAAATAAGGAAGAAGAAGAGAAGAAGAAGAAGAAGAAGAAGAGAAGAAGAAGAATAAGAGAGAATGATGATGACAGCGATGATAGGAAAACATAATAACAATAATAATGGAATAAGTAATGTAAGAGATTGAAGAAGAATGTACGGTGGTAAAGAATGAGGAGGATAAAATGACAGCCTCTCGCCATCTTCCCGTGTAACATTACAAGACACTGAAACTCTCATAGTAATAATGAATAAAAACAACACTGAGTCGATTATTGTTACAGAAGGTATTCGTTTTTGAATCTTTTGCCACAACCGGTGCAGCGCAAGTACGCCTTCGTACTGTACTCCACGCCGCAGGGTTGTGACCCGGGAGCTCAAAGTAAGGGGCGGGAGGGAGGTGGGGTGGGGAGGGAGGTGGGGTGTGGGGGGCTAAGTGGTCCTTGAACTATACATACTCTTTTCTCTCTCTCTTAAAAAAAATTATATATATATTTGTTTACAAATTTCATACCAAATAACACAGTGTTTGCCAAACATTTCTTAGTCATGGCCTACAATTTTTCAATTAATTTTTTTCACGGCGCCCTAAAATAAGTAAAAGTATTCGAATATTTCGCGGCGTCCCTGTGAAGATGTCGCGGCTCCCCGGGGGCACAGTTTGGGAATCACTGCATTAAAGACCTTTGGCGACGTCTTCAGGCATATAGGGCTAGGATCTCTCTCTCTCCTTGAAAAAAATATTTGTCGTATACACATTTCATACAACAAGTAAAGGTACTTTTATCCCACCTCTTTATAGGCATATCGGGATAGAAGAAAATTTAACAGACCAATCGGTACACCTCCCGGTGACTTGGTGTGGTCAGCATCACCCCCGGCCGCCGTTACTTTCCGGGACTTACTTGGTTAAGGCTGACATAGACCTGGGAGCCAATCATTTTGGAAAAAAAAACGTCCGGCTCCGCTAGGACTGAACCCAGGACCTTCGGATCCACAAGCGAGAGTCCTAGCCCGCTACAAACACAGCGGCTCTCCATAATTTGCATATCACTCCAATTATTTTATTATCTATCCACCATTTCATACACATAATAATAATGTTATATATTTAGTACATAACTCTTGAGCCAGGCTTTAGGGGCCCCCAAACCCTCTATGGCCCACACCTCGACGTTTTCTGTATGACGGCGACCCTACAAACACACTGACTGAGTCAAAATGAGTCAATATATATATCATCATATATATATATATATATATATATATATATATATATTATAATATATTTTCGCTATATATATATATATATTTATATTTTTATATATTATATATATAGTGATGAATATATTTGACTCAGTCAGTGTGTTTGTAGGGTCGCCGTCATACAGAAAACGTCGAGGTGTGGGCCATAGAGGGTTTGGGGGCCCCCTAAAGCCTGGCTCAAGAGTACTAATAATATAACATTATTATTATGTGCGAAATGGTAGATAAATAAAATAATTGGAGTGATATGCAAATTATGGAGAGCCGCTGTGTTGTAGCGGCTAGACTCTCGCTTGTGGATCCGAAGGTCCTGGGTTCAGTCCTAGCGGAGCCGGACGTTTTTTCCAAAATGATTGGCTCCCAGGTCATGTCAGCCTTAACCAAGTAAGTCCCGGAAAGTAAAGGCGGCCGGGGGTGATGCTGACCACACCAGTCACCGAGTACCGATTGGTCTGTTAAATTTATTTCTAGCCCGATATGCCTAAAGAGGTGGGAAAAGTACCTTTACTTGTTGTATGAAATGTGTATACAAATATTTTTTTCAAAGAGAGAGAGATCTAGCCCTATATGCCTGAAGACGTCGCCAAAGGTCTTTAATGCAGTGATTCCCAAACTGTGCCCCGGGGAGCCGCGACATCTTCACAGGGACGCCGCGAAATATTCGAATACTTTTACTTATTTTAGGGCGCCGTGAAAAAAATTAATTGAAAAATTGTGCCATGACTAAGAAATGTTTGGCAAACACTGTGTTATGGTATGAAATTTGTAAACAAATATATATATAATTTTTTTTAAAGAGAGAGAGAAAAGAGTATGTATAGTTCAAGGACCACTTAGCCCCCCACCCCACCTCCCTCCCCACCCCACCTCCCTCCCGCCCCTTACTTGAGCTCCCGGGTCACAACCCTGCTGCGTGGAGTACAGGCGAATGCGCTTGCACCGGTTGTGGCAAAGATTCAAACGAATACCTTCTGTAACATAAATCGACTCAGTGTTGTTTTTATTCATTATTACTATGAGAGTTTCAGTGTCTTGTAATGTTACACGGGAAGATGGCGAGAGGCTGTCATTTTATCCTCCTCATTCTTTACCACCGTCTTCTTCTTCATCTCTTCATTACTTATTCATATTATTATTGTTATTATGTTTTCCTATCATCGCTGTCATCATCATTCTCTTCTTCTTCTTCTTCTTCTTCTTCTTCTTCTTCTTCTTCTTCTTCTTCTTCTTCTTCTTCTTCTTCTTCTTCTTCTTCTTCTTCTTCTTCTTCTGCATCTCATCATTATCATCTTTATCGTTCGCTTCGTGATCTTTATCATCATCATCATCACATTCTTCATTTCGTCATTATCAACATCTTCTTCTTCATCTTCCGCCTCGTCATCTTGTTCTCATCCTTCTCCTTCTTCTTCTATCACCCTTCAAAGCAGGGTTAAGACATTGTGTTGGGTATATGCACCTTTCTGTGTTGGATATATGCACCTTTCTGTGTTGGGTATATGCACCTTTCTGTGTTGGGTATATGCACCTTTCTGCGTTGGGTATATGCACCTTTCTGTGTTGGGTATATGCACCTTTCTGTGTTGGGTATATGCACCTTTCTGTGTTGGGTATATGCACCTTTCTGTGTTGGGTATATATGCACCTTTCTGTGTTGGGTATATGCACCTTTCTGTGTTGGGGGTATATGCACCTTTCTGTGTTGGGTATATGCACCTTTCTGTGTTGGGTATATGCACCTTTCTGTGTTGGGTATATGCACCTTTCTGTGTTGGGTATATGCACCTTTCTGTGTTGGGTATATGCACCTTTCTGTGTTGGGTATATGCACCTTTCTGTGTTGGGTATATGCACCTTTCTGTGTTGGGGGTATATGCACCTTTCTGTGTTGGGTATATGCACCTTTCTGTGTTGGGTATATGCACCTTTCTGTGTTGGGTATATGCACCTTTCTGTGTTGGGTATATGCACCTTTCTGTGTTGGTATATGCACCTTTCTGTGTTGGGTATATGGACCTTTCTGTGTTGGGTATATGCACCTTTCTGTGTTGGGTATATGCACCTTTCTGTGTTGGGTATATGCACCTTTCTGTGTTGGGTATATGCACCTTTCTGTGTTGGGTATATGCACCTTTCTGTGTTGGGTATATGCACCTTTCTGTGTTGGGTATATGCACCTTTCTGTGTTGGGTATATGCACCTTTCTGTGTTGGGGGTATATGCACCTTTCATCAAACCTTTAGTTAGTCGCCTTTCACGTTATGCTTGTTGAGGGGTTCGGCGTTTGTAGCTTAGGCGTTGCGAACGTGCTTCGTATTGCCGGGGTGCCGGGTTCCGTCCCAGCTGCGGACAGTCTGGCTTGCGTTGGTCTCGTCCATGGTACCGAGAGCTGACCGTTGAATTATCAAGTGGCGGACTATTAGACGTAAGATTTGCCTAGAGAAACCACAACAGCCAACAAAATACTAGTGTTGGTTCTACAACGTCTTGTAAAGTATGCGCAATTTCACTCTGTAAAGGGGAGTAGGTGTGTACCCACCCCCCACCCCCCTAACCCATGGGGCCCCGAAAAACACAAGGGAAGAGTGGTGTATTCATGAAAACACGGCGCTGGCAACATCGATGCGTGAAAACACGGCGCTGGCAACATCGATGGTGAACTGGCCAGCTTTTAGCAACATTTAATTGCATGTCCTTTAAAAATATGTCCTGTGTCTTTGGGAGCCACTGTGGTGTAGCAGCTAGACGCTACCTGCGGATGCGAAGATCATGGGTTCAAATCCGAACGGAGCTGGACTTTTTTGAAATTCAGAAATGACATTTGCTCCTAGTCGACCCAGCCTTAAATGGGTACCAGATTATATCCTGGGAAGTAAAGTTGGCCACATCACCCACCGAGTGCCTGTTAGTCTATGAGGATGTCTTCTTCTTCTTCTTCTTTGCGTTCAGTTTCGTATGCTTAGATGAGACCATCAGGTGGGTTGCCTCTATGGTTGCCCCATAGCTTGCTCTGCACACTTTGCTCTTGAGGCCAGGTGTCTTTTCGAAGTTGCAGGTAGAGTGGACAGGTCTGCAGAATGTGCTGGGGTGTTTGTGCTCCTGTCTGGCAGGCACATTGCGGGGACTGTACAATCTTTATTTTATGCATGTGTTAGTTGAACCTGCAGTGTCCTGTTCGTAGACGGAACATTGTTGTATGTTGCTTTCTGTTGAGTCTGCTGATGGGGTCTTGTGGATGTTTACTGTTAGTTTGTTCTCTCCACAGTCCCTTGTATTTTCCTTTGATAAGTGTTCTGATTTCTGGTAATGACAATGAATGGGCTTGTTGTTTCTCCTTTGTTCCATTTTTTGCAAGTCGGTCTGCTAACTCATTTCCTGGCATGCCGCAGTGAGCCGGGATCCACTGGAGAACGATTTGATTGTTTTCTGTGAGTCTGCTCAGCTGACGGGTCAGTTCTCTTTCCATGTTGTCTCGTGGATCCTTATGAGTCGCCTGGAGGACTGATATGCAGCCACAAAGGAAAACAATTTTGCTGTTTTTAATTTTTCTTTCCTAGAGCACTTTGGCTGAATCAATAAATATGAGGATGTGAGTCACTGAGGGGAAAAAATCACTTCTGTACTTTTGCAGTCAATAATTGAAAGCAAACGATTGTACTCTCCTAGAGAAGGCCGTCACTGACAAGCTGCCGTGTTTCCAGAGCTGGAGTTACTGCTACAGGAGAGTATTGTTGAGCGAAAGCTTTTCCCATTCTATTTGCTGCTGCTCCATCAAGCTTGACGGGGAGTCTTTGCTTCTGAACACCAGCCAAGTTCTCACCCCCCCCCCCTCTCTCTCTCTCTCTCTCTCTCTCTCTCTCTCTCTCTCTCTCTCTCTCTCTCTCTCTCTCTCTTGTAAACTGTGGCAACTCTTATAGAGAAGACAACCTGCCTCATTCGGCGGGTGGGGAACGTCTTTTACCTTTCTATGCACTTCTGCAGAAGAACTGGCGCAGAAGCAGGGTCGCTGAAACACAGAAAACATTGGAGGTGCCCAGATATATGGTCGCGGATGGGCTGTGCGGGTGGTAGGTCTTCTTACAAATTCTCAAATGGTGGAGTATGCTCAGTGGTCTTATAGACCTGGTTATTAACTGTATAATAATAATAATATCTTCTTCTTCTTCAGCGATCTCTGGTCATGCGCATAATCCACTGTGGGTCATAAACTGGGATGTCTTTTCAAGGTCTCTTAGGTTTCCCCAAAGCTTAGTTGTCAGTTCTACTGGGTGTTGCCATATGTCGCTCCGCAGCTCCGCCAGGAGAGGACAGTCTTGCAGGACATGTTCTGGAGTCTGTTCAGCACGAAGACACTGGCAGAGAGCTGTTTGGCTCATACCTAATTTATATGAGTGTTTATTGAGTCTGCAGTGTCCAGTGCGTAAGCGAAAAACTGTGACTTGATCTGTTCTGTTCAAGTGCCTCAGAAAATCTTTTCCGTAGTTATAACCAGTGTTGTTTTTCCAATCTGTTTCTGATTTTCTCTTAATAAGAGTTTTTACATCTGGAAAAGATAGTGGCTGGTAGGTCTGTAGTTTGTTACTGCCTTCCTTGGCTAAAGCATCTGCGCTTTCATTGCCTTTGATGCCGCAGTGAGACGGAATCCACTGCAAGTGAATTTCTGCTTTATTTGACAACAAAGCAAGTTCCTGTGTTAGACTTTGTAGTGTGCTGTCGGTAGGTTTGGACTCAAGGGCCTGTACAGCTGACAGTGAGTCAGTGAGAAAAACTATCCTGCCTGCGGTGATTTGCAGATTGTTCATATACTGTGCTGCCATCAATAGAGCTGAGAGTTCTGCCTTGTAGTTAGAGCAAGTTCGTCCGGTGGGGGCTGCTAGGGACACAGTAGTGGCATCTGGGTGTTTTATG
The DNA here is from genome assembly GCA_905116865.2 of Candidula unifasciata. NCBI lineage: Eukaryota > Metazoa > Mollusca > Gastropoda > Stylommatophora > Geomitridae > Candidula > Candidula unifasciata. The sequence goes on along the minus strand of CAJHNH020004069.1, from coordinate 38,128 downwards.
TAAACACCTGCCCCACCATTCGTAGTTGCCTCTTTTGCTGATCCATCCGTGTAGATTCTGGTCCAGCTGTCCTGTGGGAACATGTTGTTAAGGTGTTCCATTGTGAGTGCTTTCTTCACTAAAGCGGGCTCAGCATCTTTGTTTCCCAGGTTCGGGATGAATGTTGACACATTGAGTGTCAATAATTCGGAGTCCCAGAAATCGAAAGATAGCTCTTCAGGTGTACATTGTTGGTTAAGTAGTGAAGAGAATGACTTTCCAAATTCCTTCGTTAGGTGGTTTAGGCTTGTGCGCTTTATTCGGTTTTTTTTGGTCCTGGCTGCCAATTTTTCGTGTAATGGGTGGTTTAGCATTCTCTTCATTTTTTCAGCATGTAGAATTGCTTTTGTCCTTCTTCTTTCTTCTAAGGGGATGATGTTGGCTGCCTTTTCCATTTCTACAATAGGTGTAGATTTTATGGCTCCCAGAATTGTACGCAAACTTCTATTTTGCGTTTTGTCTAGTATCTGTTTATTGGTAATAATAATATAATAAGCAGCAAACCTCTGGGGCTCGGAATATTGAAAGAAGGAGGAGAAGAGAAAAAAGAAGAGCAGGAAGAAGAATAAAGAAGAAGAGGAAGAAGAAGAAAAAGAAGATAATGAAGAAGAAGAAGAAGTCAACTACAGAAGAAGGAGAAAGAGGACGAAAGCGTAAGAAGAAGATAAAGAAATAGAAGCAAGGGAAAGAGAAAGACGAAGAAGAAATTGACGATGCTGGCGATATGTCGTATGATAAATAAACAGAATAATACATTAATGATTAAATGAAAATGAGAACGTATATACATGGTTAAGAAGAGGTCCCTTGGCAGCCTTACCAGTTGTATAGACAGTCAGATGGCCTGAGCGCTCCTCCCCCCTCCCCCGCCCCAGGCTTCGACGCCACTGTGGGGTACAGGCAGATGCTTTTCCCGCTTCGCTTTTGGTTTTCTTTTTCTGATATTATTGTTGTATGGCACCAGAGGAACTCTCCAGCATGTCTGCAGTGATTTGTTTTCCCTATCTGCAATACGACTGAAGCTATGATGTTTGAGCCGGCTGTAGAAAAGCTCGTTCTCACCTCTAGAATAGCTCGTTCTCACCTCTGATACCTTTTTCTAACCCCGCATTTTCTGGAACAGTTTTAACTCTTTATGTTCCAGCTGTTATTTCTTATTCTACTTCTTTTTATTCTCCTTCTTCTTTCGCTGCTGCTGCTGCTTCTCTTCTTCTGCTGCTTCTGCTTCTTCTTCTTCACCATCTTCTTCTTCTTCTTCTTCTTCTTCATTGCAAACCGCGATTTGCCGACCACTGTCCTATTTGTAATAAATATTTAATGGTAATAATAAATTGCAAAATAGTGCATTTTTGACTGCTGTATTCAAGCTTTCGCGGGAAGAAGATCTTTAGAAGCGACGAAAGTATAAACTTCGGCTATCTTCCGAATAACGGTCCCAAATTATTGAGGCCGAAATATACCCTAACAGGGCCTCAGTCACATGAAAATTGTGACCTTCCGCCACCGGGGAGAGTATCTCCCACCCCGCTACGCACGGCGTGGATTGGGGCTAAACTAGATGCCTGGGACCGCATCTCATGCAGCTTCCTTCATTTTATTTGCCCGTGAGTCCCAGCCATCTAGTTTAGCTCCACGCCGCCCGTAGCGGCATGGAAGTTACTCTCGGCTGTGGCGGAAGTCAGCAATTATCATGTTGCTGAGGCCCTGTTAGTGTATATTTTCGGCCTCGATAATTTAGGACCGTTATTCGGAAGATAGCCGAAACTTCTCATTGCGGGAAGATCTTTAGAAGTGACGAACGGGAAGCCAAGATAATTTAGGACCGTTATTCAGAAGATAGCCGAAACTTCTCATTGCGGGAAGATCTTTAGAAGTGACGAACGGGAAGCTTTTCTTTTTCCAAAATCTTTAAATGTTACGAAAGGGGAAACTTCTCATTGCGGGAAGATCTTTAGAAGTGGTGAAAGGGAAAACTTCTCGTTGTGGGAAGAAGATCTTTAGAAGTGACAACAAGGGTAACTTTTTTTTTTTTTTTTTGCGGGAAAAAGACCGTTAGAAGTGACGAAAGGGGAAACATCTCGTTGCGGGAAGATCTTTAGAAGTGGTGAAAGGGGAAACTTCTCGTTGTGGGGAGATCTTTAGAAGTGGTGAAAGGGGAAACCTCGTTGTGGGGAGATCTTTAGAAGCGGTGAAAGGGGAAACTTCTCGTTGTTGGGAGATCTTTAGAAGCGATGAAAGGGGAAACTTCTCGTTGCGGGAAGATTTTTAGAAGCGATGAAAGGGGAAACATCTCGTTGCGGGAAGATCTTTAGAAGTGATGAAAGGGAAAACTTTTCGTTGCGGGGAGAAGATGTTCAGAAGTGACCAAAGGGGAAACTTTCTCAAGTTTTGTCGAACGTGAGCTGGGGAAATGTAGACAAGAACAAGGCGAGGCGAGTCTACGTGGCAAAGTGCTGTTTGCCATGCATTCTAAAGGTCATGGGTTCATTTCACGGACACATTGTTCACTTTTTGAGTGCAGTTTTTAACAGGGATCGCTAGGGATCATCGCTGGAGCTACAGAGTTTGTGCTCTGTGTGACGCTGTTGGCAGACAGCTAGCCGTTCTCTGGGAAGAGACGGAACCAGATGTCTGGTGCAATGAAGTGTATACTCACAACTTTAACATTAAACTGTAGGCATGGTTAAATAATAAGGCACACCTGAGACTAAGGGGAAAGGCAAGATGGGTGGTTAACCAGATGACAACAGGTAGCCTTAGTATGGAGACTCTTTGCTGGCTGTTGAGAATGGGGACGAAGCCATTATGGGCTTGTCCTGAATTCTGTGATGCCTGAGAAGCCTAACCCCATCAGCTGGTGCCTGCAGAAGTCGAATGTATCAGCCGATAGACCCAAGTATCGCAGCTATGTTGTAAATGGGCACAACATATTTACGTCAGATGAACCCAGGAGAAGAAGAAGAATGCTGTGCTGTTAAATCTTTGCATAGATGCACCTAGATGAAGAATAGTACGTTGATAATGTCCAAGAGTAGTCCAAATCCTGTCCAAAAGTTAGTCAAGTCCAGTAGTGGTAATTAAAAGTCTGAATGATGACTAAGAGTTGTGGTTAGCGTTCAGTTGTGCATAAGGACAAAAAGTTGCGGTTGAAGTACAAAAGTGAATGATGTCTAAATGTGGATGGTGGCTTTGAAGTTGAAAAGTGGATGATGTCTAACTACGGAAGGATGACTTTGAAGTCAAGGTGTGGGTGGTGTCTAAATGTGGATAGTGGCTCTGAAGTCCAAGTGTCGGTTGTTGTTGTTGTTGTTATTGATCCAGCGGCGCATGAGCTTTCGCCCTTTGGCCCAATGCCATGTAGTGGAATTTGCATGTTTTCACAAGCTGTTCTTTTCCTCCGTACAAGGTGTTCCACTTGTCTGGTCTCGGAGGGAGTAGCGTTCTTCTTGTCTCACTGAGTTTTGGGCACTCAAAGAGATGGTGTTCAACAGTTTCGTAGGGGTAGTTACATAGCTGGCACTCTGGGGAGTGTTGTGGCTGTATTCTGTTTAGGTGTCCATTGAGTGGAGTATGTTGCGTTCTAAGTCTGAAGATGGTGGCCTGGTCCCTTCTTGTTAGATGGTTAATGCTGTCATTAGGATCAGGGCCAGACATATGTCTATAAACCTCTCTTCCAGTGTCTCCCATGGCCCATCTGTTCAACCAAGTCTCTTTGTTTATAGCTCTTATCAGTGTTTTTGCTGTCTGGAGGGTTGTCGCTGTAGGTGGTTGTTCTTGTGTTGCTCCTTTCTTTGCCAATCTGTCAGCTCTGTCATTACCTGGTGTGCCGGAGTGACCTGGAATCCACTGCATCACTATTCTGATGTTGTATGAGGTAATAAGCTGATCGGCATCCAGGATTATCTTGGCTATGTCAGTTCTGCAGCGTTCATTGCCCTCCAGAGCTTGAAGGGCAGACATTGAGTCTGTGAAGATGACAATATTTTGGACCTTTGAGGGGTAAACATCCATTACAGTCTTTAGGTGGTATACTGCTGTTTCCAGTGCAATTATTTCAGCTTCATAGTTTGAACAGAATTCCCCGCATGCATCAAAAATCTCTTCAACAGATCCATCGGGATAACCTATGTAGATTCCGTAACCTGCTTTAATGGTAGCTTTAAATGCTGATCCATCCACAGTATAGACATGTATCCATTCTTGGGGGTAAGAATCAACGGTCTTTAGTGATGAGTTCATAAGAGCGATTGGGTCGGACTGTTTGGTTTCCTCGCCTACCAATTTAGTTTGGACTTCTGGAGCTTTAAAGCGAGCATGTGGTGGTAGGTTTTTTTTGCAACATTCTGAATTCCTTGACGTCTTTCTGGGAGGTGGTATCTGTCCTGAATTTCATTAACACAGTGTAAAACCGATTTGTGCTTTATTCTTTGTTTGGATTCCCAGTTTTCTACAAGATGTCTATTAGGATGGTTACGATTTTTCCTAACGCATCTTTCATAAATTTCTAAAGTGGCTTTTTCTCTCCGCAACCCGAGGGGTTCCACATTTGTATGGATTTCACATGCAGCAGTTGGTGTAGACTGCATAGCTCCGCAGATTAATCGGAGGGCATTATTTTGTACTCTGTCAAGAGTCTCTAGGTTAGTTTTGGAACAAGTTGTAAGCAGTGAGTTGTTGTACTCTATCACAGAGCGAACATATCCTAGGTATAAGCCCCTCAGAGTTTCCTTATCTGATCCCCATGATGTACCTGCAAGTCTCTTTAATAACTGTAACCGCCTCAATGCCTTATTCCTGATGTTTTCAATATGGTTCTTGAGGCTGAGCTGCGGGTCAAGTGTGACTCCAAGGTATGTGGGATGCTCTTCTTTCATCACTTGGTGTTTGTCTAACCTCAGGTTAATATTCTTCCTTGCTACTTGGTGGCTTTTGGTAAAGATTGTGTAGACCGTCTTTGCACAGTTAATCTTGAGTTTCCATCTTTGGCAGTAATCATGTAGTCTTCTAAGGTCTCCATTCAGTCTTTGGGCTCCACTTTCCACATTTTCATGACTCTGCCATATTGCTAGGTCATCAGCGTACAAGGCTTTTTCGGCCTTGATTTGTTCTGGCAGGTCATTGATAAAGATTAGGAATAGTGTACAGCTCAATGATGAGCCTTGTGGCAAGCCCTCCTCCAAGACTTCTTTAGAAGAGATTGCGTTGTGCATCTTAGTCTGGATTGTTCTATCTATCAGGAAGTATTTCACCCAGTTATACAATCTGCCATGTATTCCTATGCTCATCATCTTCATCAGGAGACCTTTTCTCCATACTCTGTCATAGGCCTGCTGGAGATCGACAAAGACTGCCACTGTGTGTTTCTTATTCTGGAAGCCATCATGTATTCTTTGTGTCAGTCTGAACAGCTGGTCTTCTGTGCAGCTGTTGGTTCTGAAGCCTGCCTGTTCATGGCATAGAACACCAGAACTCTCAAGGAACCAATATAAGCGCCTGTTTATCATTCTTTCTGCAACTTTGCCCAAGCATGATGTTAAGGATATTGGGCGGTAGCTTTTGGGGTCATCTGGAGGCTTTTTGGTTTTAAGGATGGGGACGATATATGCATTCCTCCATGCCCTTGGAAGTTTGCTTGACCTCCAAGTTTTATTAATAAGCCTGAGAACTACTTCTCTCCCAGACCGGCCAAGATGTAGCAGCATTTCGTTGTGGATCTTATCTGGGCCTGGAGATTTTCTAGGTTTTAATTTCTTCAGGGCTTGCTCTAATTCATCCATGCTAAATTCATTTTCAAAAAGGGAGTCGCTGGCTGTTGGAGCTCTCTCTTGTTTCTTCAACTGAGAGAGCTGTGTTCTATTGAGTTCTGACAGCTTACCTGCTCTGTTAACTGAGGCAAAATAATGATTGAAATGTTCTGCTTTCTTCTTGTCTTCAGTGATTGTCTTACTCCCATCTGTCACTGGTTTTGGGTTCACCCTTCTACTTTCTCCGGAGAGGTTTTTAACTAAAGTCCATGCTTTATTTCCATTCTGTCTAAGGTCTACGTTGGAGCAAGTTTCTGTCCATTTATCTCTTTTAGCCTTATTAACTACAAGCTTTACTCTGGCACATGCTTTATTGTATTGGATCTTTGCTTCTGTTGAACGTGCAGTTTCGAGAAATATTCTTGCTTTATTCCTTTCAGATATAGTATTTTGAATTTCTTGATTCCAAAAAGGTTTATATGCCTTCCGGCTGCCCCTTGGGATGGCTTTCGACGCTGCATTCAGGATTGCTTGTGTTATGTCTTCACAAAAGTTTCCACACAGCTGTTGTCAATTCTTCCCAGGAGGCAGTCAGATGTTTCCTGAAATAGTTTCCAGTTTGCTTTTCGGAAATTCCAACGGGTTCTCTGCTTGAAGCGTAATTTAGGGGTGGTGCTTACAGTTGTGAGTATAGGTTTGTGGTCACTTCCTATGTCGTCCAGGACTTGGGGATAGCTTGCGTCTGCTAAGTCGGATGAGCAGATGGTCAGGTCTGGTCTGCTGAGAGATAGGTGGGCCCTATGTAACAGTGTAGGTGTAGACTCTGTGTCCTGCAGCACTATAAGGTTAGTTGTTTCACAAGTATCTTCGATGTACTTCCCTGTGCTATTGTAGTCAGGGTAACCCCAACGTGGCGAGTGTCCGTTGAAGTCACCAACAAGAAGGGTTTTATGGTACTGTGTCTTGTATAGTTCTGGTATGTTGCATGTTGTCTGAGGTGGGCTGTACACGTTGTATATCGTATATTTGCTTCCATTGTGCCAGATAGTTATTTTTTGCACATCTGTAGGGTGAGATGTCGACAGCATTGTTACATCTCCTTGTATGTCATTTCTGATATAGGTCACTATGCCCCGGCAGTCATTGCACTTACAGGCATAACTAGTATATCCAGTGAGATGCAGGCTCTGAAGTCCAAGTGTCGGTAATGTCTAATGTGTGTGATGACTTTGAAGTCCAAGAGTGAGTGACTTTGAAGTCCAAGAGGGGAGTGATGTCTAAGTATGAATTATAACTGAGAGTTTTGGTTTGGGCCTAAGAGTCCATGATATAATGGTATTGTAGTTGAAGTCTAAAAGTGGATGCTTTTGCTATGTACACAGTTTAGTATTCAAATCTACTGCCTGTTTCAGAATCCTGAGAGAAGTGTCTGGACGAGGTGAAGATAAGAGATCTGACATAGACCCAGCTTTGCTTCGAGGACTTGGCAGTTCAGCTCATGATGGTAAACCCAGTGGTCCTGGACCCGGTCAGAACATACTGAGTCTCTTGACTAATGCGCAGAAGACATATGATGTAAGTGGGTTTGTACTGTCTCTGTCAGTACTTTGTCTTTTGTCAGTACTGTGTCTTCTGTCATTACTGTGTCTTCTGTCAGTACTGTGTCTTCTGTCAGTAATGTCTTCTGTCAGTGCTGTGTCTTCTGTCAGTACTATGTCTTCTGTCTGTAATGTCTTCTGTCAGTGCTATGTCTTCTGTCAGTACTATGTCTTCTGTCAGTACTATGTCTTCTGTCAGTGCTGTGTCTTCTGTCAATACTGTGTCTTCTGTCAGTGCTGTATCTTCTGACAGAGCTGTGTCTTCTGTCAGTGCTGTGTCTTCTGTCAGAACTGTGTCTTCTGTCAGTAATGTGTCTTCTGTCAGTAATGTGTTTTCTGTCAGTGCTGTGTCTTCTGTCAGTAATGTGTCTTCTGTCAGTAATGTGTCTTCTGTCAGTAATGTGTCTTCTGTCAGTAATGTGTCTTCTGTCAATACTGTGTTTTCTGTCAGTGCTGTGTCTTCTGTCAGAACTGTGTCTTCTGTCAGTAATGTGTCTTTTATCATTAATGTGTCTTCTGTCAGTAATGTGTCTTCTGTCAGTAATGTGTTTCTGTCAGTAATGTGTCTTCTGTCAGTAATGTGTCTTCTATGTGCTGAAACTGAGTTCTTTAAATGCTGGAGCTACACTCTTTCATTGCTTTGCTAGAGCTAGAATCTTTGCTGAAAGACTGTTTCTGGGCTAGAGCTAGCTCTTTCAATGCTAGAATACTTTTTTTTTTGTTGTTGCTAAAGCCAGCCTTTTCCAGTGCTAGTGTAAGAATTTCCCAAAGCTAAGCAAAGTTTTTAGTGCTAGAGACATAATATTTCCATGCAACAATTAGACTGTTTCAATAATACTAATGTCTGAAACTAATGCCAGATTTGGTTTTTTTTTCCAAGTGTTTGAGCTAAACACACTTAGTGTCTGTCAAGTTAACATGTCCCTGCACTCTCATATCAACTTGTTTTTATTTCCTTGACAGCAGGAGCATGGAGCATCCTATGAACATCCAGATCTGAGGCCAATCAGGCATGCCAGCGGTGAGTTTTATCATTTAAAAGAAAATTAACATTTATGGGCTTCAGGGGGAGCCGTGGTAAAACTGTAGATGGATGCCTGCTTGCTTACCAGCACAAACATCTTGGGTTCGAATCTGCAACAAGAGTATTTTTTTTTCTAATTGATCTTGGCTTTTAGGTCTCATCCTGTGGTTTCTGGGGTCCCATTTTATGTGTGAGTGCGTGGGGGGAGGGGGGTTGTTAGACCCAGTCCCCCCCCCCCTTTTTTTCCAACAAGGATGTTGTAAAAGTTAATTTATTAGGGGGAATTTTTGACAGAGTGTCTGTCTCTGAGAGGCAAGGAACCAATAGTCTGCTTTCAAATAAGTCAGAGCTGTAAAACAGATGTGCATGCAAAACTCCAGTTCGGAACACGGCTAAAGCCCACAGTGGACGAACAACCATACCTCTTCGCAGGATGTTATAGCTGATGGATGCCAATAAAAAGAAAAACACTTGCAGATGGACTCAGCCTGAAATAAACACTAGGATATTCCTTGAGAATAAAGGTTGCCAGTATGATGTTAGCCATATGACCCATTGAGAACTGTTTGGTCCATTAAACGTATAGGTCTAAAACACTAAATCCAGTGTGCCACAGCAGTATATCCAGTGTGCTGCTACAGAAGTATATCCAGTGTGCTACAGCAGTATATCCAGTGAGCTTCAGCAGTATATCCAGTGTGCCACAGCATTATATCCAGCGTGCCACAGCAGTATATCCAGCGGGCTTCAGCATTATATCCAGTGAGCCACAGCGGTATATCCAGTGAGCCACAGCAGTATGTCCAGTGTGCCACAGCAGTATATCCAGTGTGCCCCAGCAGTATATCCAGTGTGCCCCAGCAGTATATCCAATGTGCCACAGCAGTATATCCAGTGTGCTACAGCAGTATATCCAGTGTGCTTCAGCAGTATAGCCAGTGTTTCACAGCAGTATATCCAGTGAGCCACAGCAGTATATCCAGTGTTCCACAGCAGTATATCCAGTGTGCCACAGCAGTATATCCAGTGTACCACAGCAGTACATCCAGTGTGCTTCAGCAGTATACCCAGTGTGCTTCAGCAGTATACCCAGTGTGCTTCAGCAGTGTACCCAGTGTGCTACAGCAGTTTATCCAGTGTGCTACAGCAGTATATCACCACTGTGCCACAGCAGTATATCCAGTGTGCTTCAGCAGTGTACCCAGTGTGCTACAGCACGACACAGGTCCTTTCCTTGTTTACTGTAAGGTCTTCATAAATCAGAGATTCTTTTTCTTTATTGCATTTGTTGATGGTTGTCCATTCTTACACTGTTTGTTGTATTTGTGTTAGGTGACATGTGTAGTATGTATTTAAAAAAAACCAAGCACTAAAGCCATGTCACGGCTCACGGTTTATTGCAGGTGATGCATCTGTCATGCCCCAGTTCTCTGTTGAAGACCTTTTCCGCACAGTGAACAAACACCAGGCAAAGGCTGGACTAGTGGATACAGGAACGGATACTACAAAGAATCCAGTATTTGCTAGGTATTGTTTCATATCTACGATATGGGGGGGGGGGGGGGGGAGAACATGGTGGTTTACTAGCAAGACATTCTCCTGCAGGCCTCAATGGTCTCAGGTTTGAATCTGCATCCAGGCAAGGATTTTTATATTTTTTTTTATTAGACTCTCAGACCAACCTGGTCTTGAGTGAGTACCCGGTAATATCCTGGGAAGCAAAGGCACCTGGCATGATATTGGGTGCTTTATTTATATCCTACCCCAGATGACGTCACAGGACAGTTCAACATTTTAGAGGGTGGTCAGACTGGGATTCCAGGCTTTCTGATGCTTTTAACGACCCCAAAACATCTAGAACTGGCCCTAACTGCAACCCACCTACGTCCCACGAGAGAATGCAGACTAGTTCCCACAACTGCATGCAGCCTAGGTCCCACATAAGTGCCAACTGGTCTGTACAAATTTGAGTCTAGCATCATATTTACCCCAGTGATGTCTCAATGTCTTTTCCTCAGATCTCAGTCAGTGATGTCTCAATGACTTTTCCTGAGATCTCAGTCAGTGATGTCTCAATGACTTTTCCTGAGATCTCAGTCAGTGATGTCTCAATGACTTTTCCTGAGATCTCTGTCAGTGATGTCTCAATGCCTTTTCCTCAGATCTCAGTCAGTGATGTCTCAATGACTTTTCCTCAGATCTCAGTCAGTGATGTCTGAATGACTTTTCCTGAGATCTCAGTCAGTGATGTCTCAATGACTTTTCCTCAGGTCTCTGTCAGTGATGTCTCAATGACTTTTCCTCAGATCTCTATCAGTGATGCCTCAGTGACTTTTCCTCAGATCTCTTTCAGTGATGCCTCAATGACTTTTCCTCAGATCTCAGTCAGTGATACCTCAGTGACTCTTCCTCAGATCTCTAACAGTGATGCCTCAGTGACTTTTCCTCAGATCTCTGTCAGTAAAGCCTCAATGACTTTTCCTCAGATCTCTGTCAGTGATGCCTCAATGTCTTTTCCTCAGATCTCATTCAGTGATGCCTCAATGACTTTTCCTCAGATCTCTGTCAGTGATGCCTCAATGTCTTTTCCTCAGATCTCTATCAGTAACAGAAGTTGAAGCCCAGCCAGTTCAGGCCAGCCCACAACCAGACAACAGGCACCCACTGCTCAAATTGATCTCCTCAAAGACTGTGGCGGAGATTGAAAGACAGCATATAGAGGAGCATAAACGACTGCAGGTAGTCAATGGCTGGTTTGTGTTTTATGCTATGTCTTCTTCAGGTAGACGATCACAGAGAGGAAGGCATGGATGGGGCCAGACAAGAACATAAACCTGATCCATAATTCTGGTGATCATATGAGATCGCAAAAAATGACTGCTGATGCTTATCAGCATGGAAAATGATAAGGATGTGGAGATGACTGTGTGTGGTTTGTGGTATTTTTTCTTCTTCTCCTCCTTCTTGTTCTTTCCTTCATTTTCTTCTCCTTCTTCTTCTTCTTCTTCTTCTTCTTTTTCTCATTCTTCTTCTTCTCCTCCTCCCTCTTCCTTTTCTTCTTCTTCCTCCTTTTCTTCTTTTTCTTCTTCCGTTTCTTTTTTGGCTTTGCCTTTTTTCCCTTAATCTCAGAACTGCCCCGCAATAAATGTGTGCCAAACCACTATATTGTTGGCTGGCATGTGCATGTGTCATGTCATCTCCTCCTTACCATTGCCATATCCAGAACACAGTAAACATCCACCAGGAATGCCAGCAGTTTTGTCCTTACCTCTTGATTTTCTGCAATTCATGTACCTAATTTACTTGAACATGGAAATTTCTGAAAACACACTTTAAAAATAAGACCAACTATTTTACACAGGTATTTAATATAAAATGTTTAGAAATATATGAAGGGAGTAATTAATCACCAAAACAAAGCAGATAATTACATAAAATACATTCCTTTGAGACTTAGAAACAGTGACTCAAACTGTAACCTCATCACTGTGCCACCATTAAGACCAGAGGCAAATTATGATGTCATATGGTGTTAAAAGCTCTGTGGCAGAGCAGCTAGAAGCTCGCCGCGTCGTGGGTTTGCTTCCTGGCGGAACCAGACTTTTTTTTTTAATGACCTTGGCTCCCACGTCGACCCAGCCTTGAGTGGGTACCGCATGCAGTCCTGGGAAGTAAAAGCAGCTGGCGGGATGCTGACCACATCACCCATCTTGTGCCGATTGGTCTATAAAATATAGGTCTAGCCCTATATGCCCAAAGACATGGAAAAGGGTCCTTTTGTTTGATGCCATTAAAAAACATAACATGCTAAGCCACCAAAGGCTATTTTTAGTAATTATATTCATACTGGGTTTCCTAAACACTGCACTGGCCCAAACAGAACCAGTTCCATTAACTAGGCCTGTCAGAGACATGCAGTGCAACAATTGGGGTTGATGGCTTTCCTGTGAATTTGTAATGGGCAATGATGCAGAATTAGCAGGGTCTTAAATAGAACGGGTTGAACTCTTTCAGATAGACGGTTACATTTATATTTTATAAAACAGGGAGGGACTTCAGCACAGGCAGAAATCAGTCCAGGGCCAGGACATAGTGGCCATTCACCAGGAGTGACCACAGAAGGAGGCTCCATTGACCTCATGCAGCTGTTGTCCCAGGGAGGTTTCAAGCAGCCTGTGAAACATCCCAGTAGTGAGGGAGACAGCGGGGACAAAGGCGAGACAATCGATGCTGATGGTGCTGCCGCTGTCAAGAGACTCATTAGTTTTCAAGGTAATCTGACAGTCATTTCATTGGCTTTTAGGGTAGTCAGTCAATCAGCTCATTTGCTTTTCATTTTATCAGTCACTTCATCATTTCATCAGCTTTTAGGGTAGTCAGTCAATCAGTTCATTTGCTTTTCATTTTATCAGTCACTTCATCATTTCATCAGCTTTCAGGGTAGTCAGTCAATCAGTTCATTAGCTTTTCATTTTATCAGTCACTTCATCATTTCATCGGCTTTCAGGGTGCTCAGTCAATCAGTTCATTAGCTTTTGATTTTATCAGTCACTTCATCATTTCATCAGCTTTTAGGGTAGTCAGTCAATCAGTTCATTAGCTTTTGATTTTATCAGTCACTTCATCATTTCATCAGCTTTTAGGGTAGTCAGTCAATCAGTTCATTAGCTTTTGATTTTATCAGTCACTTCATCATTTCATCAGCTTTTAGGGTAGTCAGTCAATTAGTTCATTAGCTTTTCATTTAATTAGTCACTTCACCATTTCATCAGCTTTCAGGGTAGTCAGTCAATCAGTTCATTAGCTTTTGATTTTATCAGTCACTTCATCATTTCATCAGCTTTCAGGGTAGTCAGTCAATCAGTTCATTAGCTTTTCATTTAATTAGTCACTTCACCATTTCATCAGCTTTTAGGGTAGTCAGTCAATCAGTTCATTAGCTTTTGATTTTATCAGTCTGTTTATCAGCTTTCAAGGTAAGCAGTGAGTCATTTCATCAGCTTTTAATTTCATCAGACAGTCACTTCAACAGCTTTTAGGTTAGTCAATCAATTCATTAGATTTTGATTTAATCAGTCAGTCATTTCATCAGCTTTTGAGGTAATTAACCAGTCAGTCAGTCACCTTTCAAGGTAATCAGTCATTCAGTCAATCACATGTAAATTAATCAGTCAGTCACCTTTGAAGTTGATAATTGTCTTTGCTTTTAAGATAATCGGTCAGTGAGAAAAGCTTTGTTAATCTTACATAAGCTCTTCTTTTTGTCTTCTTCTTCACCCTTTCAACTCCCATCAGCCTTCCTTATTGGCCCCTTATGACATGCATGTTATGGCATTTTTACAGTTCTAAGCCTCTAAAGATCCGCATAACTTAAAGGAAAAGCTTGGAACAATATCAACACACAGCAAAGTGTGGTTGTTGTGGAGAGACATGATCACATATGCCAGTTTTCACTACACTTGAATGAAATTGTACCCCCGGGAAGGCTAATCCAGGCAACAATTACTTGGAGATTGATGAGTCGACTGGAAGATGCAAATATTCCAGCATTGCTGTAAAAGAGCACAATGCAGTTACATCATCAGATTAATGTTATGTTAAGACATTCTCTTGCTTTCTCACATCCCAGATCCTCGCTTTGGCACAAACAGGGGCTTTATACCGGTGTCTCTGCCCAGCAACGCCCACTCGGTGAATGAAATTGAGCACAACCTCAGAGCCATGTCTTTCGGAAAAGCCACAGAAAACTCCAGACCTGACATTGTCAATGGGGAGAAGAATGAGGGCCCAGATGCCAGTTTGGCAGTGAATCTCGGCGGTTTCCCTCTGTTGAAACCCAGTGACCTAGACCCAAGTCTTGCCAAGCCAAAAGCAGTAAGTTCTTTTCCTGTTTTCAATTTTTTTTATTTTATTATTATTTTTATGATCACTGTTGCAAACTTCCAAGCACAATATACCCAGTGAACCTCCCACCGTGAACCAAACCTTATAGCACCATGTACCCAGTGAACCTCCCAACATGAACCAAACCTCCCAGCACCATATATCCAAATGAACCTCCTAACATGAACCAAACCTGCCAGCACCATATACCCAGTGAACCTCCCATTATGAACCAAACCTCCCAGCACCATATACCCATTGAACCTCCCAACATGAACCAAACCTCCCATCACCAAATACCCAGTGAACCTCTGAACATGAACCAAACCTCCCAGTGCTGTATACCCAGTAAACCTCCCAACATGAACCAAACCTCCCAGCACCAAATATCCATTGAACCTCCCAACATGAACCAAACCTCCCAGCACCATATACCCAGTGAACCTCCCAACATGAACCTGGGTCCTCTACTTTACTGGAGAATTGTATATTACAGCTGTAAACTGATGATTGAAAGATTGTGCTATGTAATTGTGATGACATCTGACACAGTATTTTGTATGCTCTCAACAAACAGCCTTTAGGTGTGTTGAACTCTGCCCTCAGCACGTTGTTGACACCTCAGGCATTTTCTGGTGAGTTGTTTGTGTCTGTGTGTTTATGTGGTCATTGTCAAATATCATGCGTATGTATCCACTAACCTGGTCATTGTCAAATATCATGCGTATGTACCCACTAACCCAGCCTGTTCTGTTTATGGTACAATTATGGTAAATGTATCTGTGAAAGCTGAGGTATTTTGTCAGGTGCCATGTGGGTCTGAAGAGAATGGTGATGCATGATATAATTTCTGGAGAATGAGGCAGAGGCCAACTTCCACAAAGATTGAGACAGGATATTGAAGATGCATGGGCCGTGAAAGCACACAGAGCTGGAGAATTGGCTAGAGAAAGAGAGAGTTTCAATCGTGCCGTGATGAGAGCTGCATTCTGTAAAGGGCATGCTGATTGATTGTATGCTTGAATGTGCATTGATTTTAAGCTTGTATGTGCATTGATTGTATGCTTGAATGTGCATTGATTGTATGCTTGTATGTGCATTTATTGTAAGCTTGTATGTGCATTGATTGTAAGCTTGTATGTGCATTGATTGTAAGCTTGTATGTGCATTGATTGTATGCTTGTATGTGCATTGATTGTATGCTTGTATGTGCATTGATTGTATGCTTGTATGTGCATTTATTGTAAGCTTGTATGTGCATTTATTGTAAGCTTGTATGTGCATTTATTGTAAGCTTGTATGTGCATTGATTGTATGCTTGTATGTGCATTTATTGTAAGCTTGTATGTGCATTGATTGTATGCTTGAATGTGCATTTATTGTAAGCTTGTATGTGCATTTATTGTAAGCTTGTATGTGCATTGATTGTATGCTTGAATGTGCATTGATTGTATGCTTGAATGTGCATTGATTGTAAGCTTGAATGTGCATTGATTGTATGCTTGTATGTGCATTGATTGTATGCTTGAATGTGCATTGATTGTAAGCTTGTATGTGCATTTATTGTAAGCTTGTATGTGCATTGATTGTAAGCTTGTATGTGCATTCATACCTCCGTTTTATAGGCCCTGTTTTACAGACCCACATTTTAACAGTTATCAATTGAATTGAGTCAAGATTTAACATTACAGCACTCAGGGCATTTCCATATGTGCTCCGTTTTCATCCTCAGCAGCCAGCGCAGAGTTGCATTACTAATGGTCCCAGTTTTAGTCTGGATGTAGGTCCATCTTGCCTTTCCTCTAAGCGTAGTTTGCTGGTCGAACCCTCTGGTCACACCCAGGTGCATCATTCTCTCCAGCCCATAAAAATCTTCCTTTAAAACTGATACAACACCCAAGAATGCCCTCCACTAAAAATAAATGCCAGGCAACACATAAATCAGACAAGGAGGCTAAATAGTAAGATGCAGATGGTGCCACAGTTAAGGATATTGTACAGAAGCATTGGTAAATAATGTTTCTGGGGTGTGCAGTAAAAAACACTGAATGAGAGAAGAACGGCACCACCTTGATCTGCCAGTTATCAGAGTCAGCTCAGTTAAATCTGAAAATGACTAAAGCTAGTTTTTGCTATCTTATCAACATTTATAATGACTTGTTTCAGATTTCTCTAGACCAACTTCTCCGATTGACTAAATGAATTAAGCTTTTATACCAGTTGTCCCATAAGTTTGTGAACACAGGAACAATAATAGATATCAGACGACATTAATAGAAGCATAACTCCAGTAGTGTTTATTTGTGACTCCACTACTGAAGAACACGAATAAGCACACTGGAGTTATGCTTGTGATGACATATTTGCTGTCTCTACCAAGATTTACAGTGACCTGTTTGTTCTTTTTCTCTAGATCGACCTGCTCAGGATGGAAATCTTCTAGTGACAACCTCACCTCCAGCAGCGTTGTCTGCGTCAGCATTAGCATCTTCGTCGACTGGCCTGGCTCCGTTGAATCGGGAGCAACTACAGCAAGCCATGCTACATCTGATCAAGGTATGCACTCCAGTGTTAATTTTTGCTCTCTGTAAGTGTGGCAGTTTACCATTGAGAAGAATAAATACGGACTCTTTCTGCCTCGGCTTGTTTGCGTTTCTCTGATCTTATTATTATTTTCTCCACTCCTGGAATGCCTCGCTGCATCAGCGCAGGAAGACATCTCTCAAACAGGCACTTCTATTTTCTTCATATAAAGTATTTTTCGGTTTCTCTGATATTTTTGCAGTCCATATTCTGCGTGGTCAGCCTCTGGCTCTGTTACCGCTGTAATTGTCAAACATTGCTCTTCATGATGCCCTGTCTAATGCCAATCTTATTACATGGCCAGACCATTTGACTTGTTGTCTGTCTACCTGTGAAGTTCACTATTAGTTTGTGCCAACTCTCCTCCTGAGAGTATCGTTCCTAAGTCGATCTGTCCTCATTACACCTACCATAGTATGTAAACATTTCATTTCTGTCGTGACTATTTTCCTTTTTCTTCTGAAGACAGTGTCCATGTTTGACATTGATAGCATAGCCTTGGTAAGAACATTGTGTTGAACTGACCTCTTTTAGCGTTCATATTCACAAGCTTGCATTTAAAAACTGAGGTCTATGCTGGGCAATTTCTAACAAATTATTGGATAAAAATTTATCACCGCTGTATAAGACGCGCGCTGTTTTTGGAGACCCTGTATTTTTGGGACAATAAGTGCATGTTATGCTTCAGAAAATACGGTATTTCTTGGAAAGGAAAAATACAGATTTTTTTTTTGAGGTGGGGGGGGGGCATGAGATGGTTCTCTCACCTCTAGCCATCTGGAAATGTAGACAATTCACATCGCTGTAAATTTTCTCTTATATCTTTTTTAACTTGTTTTTGGTCTGCTTCAGGCTCTGGTCCATACCCTTTTTTGTGTAGTCTTTTTATGGCACTGCATCACCAGGCCACTGTGTGAACAGAACATTTCATTTGATGTAATTCAATATTTTTTCTGTGCTGATTCTTTCTTTTAAGACCTATTTCTTGATTTGATCTCTTGGAGTCACTCTGCAGCCTTTCTCAAACATCTCATTTGCATAGTTACACATTTTAGATTTTAAACTGTTTTGACTGACACACAAATAACATGTACATATTACAACTACAGCAAGGCAGTTTGTTGCATTGTTTATAAAACAGCATGACCACCAAGTTAATATCAGATGTTTTTTATTTTGGTTGTTTCCTCCTTTTCAGAACGACTCCAACTTTTTAAACACCCTGCACGCGGCATACCTGGAGAGCTTCCAATCTGGTACTAGCAACAAATTGTAGCAGACGGCAGATCAAGGTGGTGCTGTTCTGCTCTCATCCACTGTTATTTACTACACGCCCCAGAAACATCCTTTACCAATGCTTCTGTACAATATTGTTAACTGTGGCATCATCTGCATCTTCATTTTTAGCCCTTCCTCCTTGTCTGGTTTATGTGTTGTCTGGCATTTATTTTTAGTGGACGGCATTCTTGAGTGTTGTATCAGTTTTAAGTAGATGTTCTTGACTATGGTTAGCCATATATCCATGTTGAAACATGCCCTTTGCCATCCTAAATACTGGGGATGTTGTCTTGTCAAATTTAGATATTACAGTTGGTTTTCATTTCTGTTATCAGCGATGAATTGTGTTTTTAAGTTTGATGATTACACAGTATGGTAATTGTTTTTTTTTCATTAATTATTTTTGTTTGGTTTTGGAGGATCTTGTGTCTGATTTTCAGACGTTCTACAGTTTCATGAATTGCTAGTATGACATTGCTTTATTTCCTCTCCATGTGTTTAAGCTGGAGCTTAATTGATACCGCATTTGGAGTTCGGAACCTGCACCATTGCATTGGGGTAATTTCCATAAGTGCTGCGACCCCAGACGCTGGCTGACAGGTCGCCTCAGCCTAAAATGGGTAGTGGGAAGTTTGCTGGAAGGCGAAAGTGACTTCTTTGATGTTGACTACACTACCCTTTGATTGCCAAGATTGGTCTTTTGAAATATAGTTACATGTTCTTTACAGAACGTTGCATAATCAACCCCTAAGATATTTTGACTTTGTGGTTTTTCTAGGCTAGTTCATTAGTTTGCCGTTACTTGGGGGGGGGGGGGGGGGTAAAGCAGGCGTGAAGAGGTTTCGGGGGGGGGGGGGGGGGGGGGGGGGGAATTAAGCAGTTGTGAAAATGAGTGCATTTATACTTGTCATAATCCAGTTACTGACGTTTTGTTTTCACTTTCATTATAAAACCAAAAGCCATAGACATATTGTTTGTCATGAGTTGTTTATACATGTACCGATAACAATTTAATAAGCATGAAAACACATGCATATAATTGTAGAGCAAGAACACATTCTGACTGATGCTATCTCATTACTTTCTGTTTTCCTTGTTGTGGAATCTATTGTTCTCCTCTTTTTAGTTACATTTTGTTGTATTGGGGCGTGTGGGTCTTGGAGTATACTCAAGGGGGGGGGCGAGGAGGTCTTGCAGTATACTCAAGGGGGGCGAGGAGGTCTTGCAGTATACTCAAGGGGAGTGAGGAGGTCTTGCAGCATACTCAAGGAGGGTGTGGGGGGTCGGTCTTGACATATACTCAAAGGGCTGCGACCTTTTACTGCTACCTTGTTAACTCTTTCAGTACAGGGGGCATTTAAGTTGGTTTAAATCCATGCATGGTGCATTCCTTGGTAACCAGAGAGTTAACCGTAGCATTTGAATCAAAACAAATGTTTTGTGTACAGTATACGGATGCAGCCCAGGTGGATGAAGATGGATTAGAGCAGAATTCGGGTGATGAACAGCTTGTTGACTTCTTTTAAATATGTTGTGTTATTAATGATGATTGTTGTTGGTATAATCTTCTAAACAAGATTGTTGTGATATTATTATGTTGTTTGTCGTAACAGTGAAATCAACATTTAGACTATCATCATGTGGCTGGTTTTTACTGGTATTGTGGTTTGTGAAGCCGATTCCTGATGTATGTGTCAGAAGGGTGAGGGTTTTAGATTTACAAGTACATGAGCTTAACAGATTAGAAAAATTACTATATATTTACACAAGAGACACCTTAAAAGCATTGTAGGCCCCTGGGCAAGCCCATGTGCTAGGGCCCTTACAACAGCTACTCACAGGAATTTTTATTTATGGCACGTCACTTGACGTACACAGATTAGCATGGAGTCCCTACGATTGTGTTCCCTCCCCCTCGCCGGCAACTACTCAGCGGGCCCATGTATTAAGATAGCCCTGATTAACACGCAGTGGCCCATACTTTTGTTTGCTAGCCTGTTTGCCTTTTAGCTCTTCCCATAGAATAGGATTGTTGGATTATAAGCGGGCTCTGTGGTGGACCTAGCTTTAAAATCAACACCATCATCATGGTGTTCCATTAAACAACACAGGGCTGGCAGTCTGTTTCTCTTTTCCAGTTTTCTTCTTCTTCTTCACTTTCATAAGCTGTAAACTCCAGTAGAAAGTTCTGGGTGTTCATCCACCCACAGACTTCAAGTATTGTTGCAGAATCTGAGTGTTGCGTGCACATCCATTTTACAGATCTGGCTTAATTGTATGCAGGCTCATGGTTGTTGCCTTTCAGACGGAGGTACTGTGACTTTGAAGTCGATTCCTACATGTTTTTTGGGGGAGGCGGTGGGTCTATCTTTGTTTTCCCTACAGGGGAGCCCTGGAACCCAAACGGGGATCGTTTCCGGTCAGTCTTGCCCACTACTTTAAATATTATGGATGAAATCGTTGAGCTTTGTGATAGTGCAGAGGAAATATTCTTATGGATGTACGTCAGATCATGTTTATAGATTTTCATCTTCTTAGCATGTAACGACTGTAAGTTCTGGTTGTTTTTCCCACTTCTGGACTTGAGACTTGTTGTAGGACTTGAGTTTTGCCTGCACATCTGTTTTACAGATCTGGCTTATTTGTGTGCAGACTGCTGGCTCCTCCGCTCTTAAGCAGGTGTTTTGACTTCAAAGAAAATGTCACTCCTGTCTACATTAGCCAGACCCACACTTGGGAACTTCTGTTTAGGGTAACCACGGAGAGAGCCAGTATAAGCCCTAGGTCCTGGAGCACCTACACATTCAGCACCTAAACGTGCATCAGCTCTGCATCCAAGGTCAGATTTAGACTTGATGAGGATCTAAGCCAGGGCTGTTCAACTGGCGGCCTGCTGGCCAAATCTTGTCCACGGAAGCCTAGCAAGTGGCCTGCATATATTTGTATTGAATTAATGATCTTTCTGTGCTGGAGCTGGAGCCACTGGCCTGTGACGATACCCATTTCCAAAACTGTCGCCCCGGAGTAAACTTAGTTGAATAACCCTGCCCTAAGCTGTACACAGCCCTGTGGGCCCCTACTGTTTGAGATTACACCAGTTAATCTCAGCAAACATAAATATATGGGTGATGGAAATATATGGTTGTTTACTTTTTAATCAAACTAATGATAAAGAATATGTGCAAAATCACAGAAATTATACTGTGTAATTCTCTTAAAGCTCTGTTTGAGGGTGGAAGTTTGAACAACAAGTCAACATCATGGCACACAGGTGCTCCCATAAGTATCCGTTCTTCTTCTAACTCAAGTCCAAAGAAGCCTAACACAGTGCACAAGCTCTGTAGCACCGGCGAGGATCCTGAAATACTTTGGGTAGATTTTTTGACACCAAATTTTGCATCAACAGCGCCGTTAGGCTACTCTTTTTGTTTTCCAACTGCCAAGGGATTTTTGATGTGCACGTCCGATCTCACTACCCAGAGACCAGGGGGAATTACTAGAAGTCCAAGTCCGCGTGAAAAAATCCTAGCCCTTACCGTGGATTCAACCCGGCACCTCTAGCCCTTGAGGCGGACACTATGCTTGGAGACCACGCAGCTCCCACAATAGAAAAGAAAATTGCCTTTATAAACAAATAAACAAAAATGAATTTCTTGAGGCCCTGAGCGGTAGCCTAATTAACTTGTCCTTATCCATAAATAAACATCTTTCTACTTCTTTCTATGAGTGCCAATCAGTGCAGTGTCTGTTTGTTTATTATATAGCCTAAATCCAGCACTTTCTGAATACTATTATATACTTGATGAGTCCTAGTTGTTCCTTCACAAGATGTTGCCATTGGTCTTTACAAAACTTGTGTAAATAAAGGATTGGTATGACTGTATGTTGGATCATGCTACATAAAGGATTGGTATGACTGTATGTTGGATCATGCTACATAAAGGATTGGTATGACTGTATGTTGGATCATGCTACATAAAGGATTGGTATGACTGTATGTTGGATCATGCTACATAAAGGATTGGTATGACTATGTTGGATCATGCTACATAAAGGATTGGTATGACTATGTTGGATCATGCTACATAAAGGATTGGTATGACTATGTTGGATCATGCTACATAAAGGATTGGTATGACTGTATGTTGGATCATGCTACATAAAGGATTGGTATGACTGTATGTTGGATCATGCTACATAAAGGATTGGTATGACTGTATGTTGGATCATGCTACATAAAGGATTGGTATGACTGTATGTTGGATCATGCTACATAAAGGATTGGTATGACTATGTTGGATCATGCTACATAAAGGATTGGTATGACTATGTTGGATCATGCTACATAAAGGATTGGTATGACTATGTTGGATCATGCTACATAAAGGATTGGTATGACTATGTTGGATCATGCTACATAAAGGATTGGTATGACTATGTTGGATCATGCTACATAAAGGATTGGTATGACTATGTTGGATCATGCTACATAAAGGATTGGTATGACTATGTTGGATCATGCTACATAAAGGATTGGTATGACTGTATGTTGGATCATGCTACATAAAGGATTGGTATGACTGTATGTTGGATCATGCTACATAAAGGATTGGTATGACTATGTTGGATCATGCTACATAAAGGATTGGTATGACTATGTTGGATCATGCTACATAAAGGATTGGTATGACTATGTTGGATCATGCTACATAAAGGATTGGTATGACTATGTTGGATCATGCTACATAAAGGATTGGTATGACTGTATGTTGGATCATGCTACATAAAGGATTGGTATGACTGTATGTTGGATCATGCTACATAAAGGATTGGTATGACTATGTTGGATCATGCTACAGAGTTTGCATTGTTAGGATGGTGGAGTCATTTACATTTGCAATATATGTAAATAAAGGATTTGTTTGAATGTGTGCTATAGATTGCGAATTCTGATTCTTAGTGCTGTGTCATTGTAACTCTTTGAAACACTTGTATAAAAGAAGGAGTTGTATGGATGATGTTGGATCCATGTTGAAGATTATGATTTCCAGTTTGTTAGCATCGTGGAGCCATTTAAGTTTGCCATATCCGTAAAGGAGGAGTTAGTACATGCATATGTCTTCATGTTAAAAGACCACTAAATTGTTAAAACTGGTGTGGGGGGGAAGTAGCTTGGCTCCCAGGTGAACACGGCCTAAAGCAGGTACCAGGCAGTGTTCTGGAAAGTAAAGATGGCTTGCATGATGTTAACCACATTTTTCATCAAGTGCAGATTGGTCTGTAACTGTACAAAGCACGAGCTCTGCAGCTCCAGGGGTGATACCCAACTGTAGAAGCTGCAGTGTTGAACCGAACGATATAGTTTGTAAAAATAAACCTACAAGCAGCGGAGAGCAAGGCAGACAACCACTTAGCCATGGAGAATCTGTGATAGTTCTTCTTCACTTTCAGTAGCTGTAAACTCTAGCAGACAGTTCTGGTCTTTTATCTGGCTTATTTGTATGTGTGCTTTGCCTCTCTGTACGGGTATTGGATCAGCTATGGATTATGGGCAGTGATTATTACAAAGGCTTGATAATTTACCTTAGAGTTGTTTGTGGAAATTAAAGAATTGTGTATGTCTGTGTTACTGGGAGTAATTGTAAATTTTATCTGATCGTCGTCATTTACAAGTAATATCTTGTCATCAATTTTGGTCAGTTTTAAGAAGAAGGAAACTAGAACATGTCGTGACCTCTGGCAAAATCTATGGAAGAAAAAGAGACAGGAAAAGGCAGCATGAGAAGATTCTTGACAGCCATTTATCATGCCAGGGAGTGGTGTCAGCACATGAACTGATACATGAACTATTGCAGACTGTGGAAAGGCATGTTCGCCCACACTAGTCGGCAATGCAGTTGATGATGATGATGATCTTGTATACATTTAAACTTGAGGTTTTTTTTTTTTTAATCCTGTAACAAACAGAAGTCTTTCAGTTAGGTGAACGAATTAGTTCAGATACAGAGGTTTTTTTTAGACCTCTGGTTAGCTAGCAAACTGAATTACTGTGTTGTGAAATTATGTTTGTCTTAAAAAAATGTTGTTGCCAACGTGAAAAGTTTAGAGAGCTGTAGCTTCACTTTTTCAGCCCAGAAATGCATAGCTGATACCTGACTGAAGCAGTAATGATGGCAATAAAAGCATGGGTATAATACATCCACCGGGTCCAAATACATGGAACAATGTGGGGGACAGGTGTTGCTAGATTGATTTAGTTTGTCTGATTAAATTTGAGATGTATAAATATACTAAACATGTTGACTTGTGCACATGAGTAATATCCAATATACATGGTGCGTTGTTTGAGACTGAAAGAGTTGAGTGATTTTTTGTCTAATCAGTGTACGATTGTCATTTGTTTCACGAGAGACTGCTTCATTCCTTTTTTTTTTTTTATCTGTCCATCGTATTCTTTAAAACAAAAACTATGTTGCCATTTTGAGATGTTTACCAACAGGTTTACTTATTGTCCATGTTTCACAATTAAGCCCATTTCCACATGTGTAGACGTGTCAAGCATATAGCATTATCCGTCCTGTGTGTTTAGACCAGTGGTTTTCAACCTTTCTCAAGTGGCCCCTTTCCCCGAATATATAACAAGCCTCCTTAAAAATTTGCGAGGACAAAAAGAAAAGTCCCAAGCACTGTTAATAATAACTTGGAGAAAAGCATCCACATCAGTGTGTGTCAAATAAGATAATGTCTTTGGCTTTTTGTTTTATATGTAGTTTTTTTTTTTAGTTTTATTATTTATTTGTTATTAAACTAATCCCCCAAAAATGTGTATAACAGACTATTACAAATACAAATGCCCTCCATTTCAGAATTGCTTGATGCCCACTTTGAAACTTCCTTATGCTCCCCACCCCCAGGGGTCACACCACCCAGGTTGGAAACCACTGGTTGAGACCAGTCAGCACTTAATGATGGTGAATCATCTTTTCAGGTGATGTGGCTCTCACAGGGGATGGGGTCATCTTTAATTCCCCAAAGATTTCCTGACTTTAACTTTCAGATTGGGTTGGCTTGGAATTCTGGTCAATTGTTAAAATCCACCATGATAGGGATTTACATGTATGACCACTGACTGCACTGCTGCTGCTTCTTCTTCTTCTTCTCCTCCTCCTCCTTCTCCGTCTTCTTCTTCTTCTTCTTTTGTCATCTTACTGTTACCAGGTTGTAGCCCAGTGTGGTGTTTTTTTTTCATCTGTCTTGCGCTTCTCGGGTAGTTTAGGTGATGAATTTGTTTATCTTTTGGAGGTTTCAGCTTTACCATTTATCCATCTTCTTCTTCGCGTTCACCAGCTGTAAACTCCGGCGGAAAGTTCTGTGTGTTCATCCACTTCTGGACTGCAGTCCTGTTCCAGAACCTCAGTGTTGCGTGTGCATCCGTTTTACAGATCTGACTCATTGGCATGCAGACTGCTGGTTCCTTGCCTTTCAGGCAGATGCACTCTGACTTCGAAGGAAGCTCCCAATTAGTCGACTCTTATGACATGCTTTAGGGTAGGCAGTGAGTCTGTTCTTGTTTTCCCTATAATAGGGCCCCGGAACCCACACAGGTAATTTATCTATCTCTTTCTTGGTCTTCCTCTCGCCTTCCTCCCAGATGTTCTGCTGTAAAAAGTCTCCTGTCCAGTTTGGTCTGGCTGCATTCTTACTAGACAGTGGAACCATTTCATTCTTTGTTCTGTCAGTATAATCCGGACATGGTCTTATTCCATCTGTCTGTCTAATGCTGGTATTCCTAACCCTGTCCCTTCTTGTATTGTTAGTGACTGTCTAATGCTGGTATTCCTAACCCTGTCCCTTCTTGTATTGTTAGTGACCTTGTGGAGACAGCACATTTCACATGTAGTTATTTTCTGTTGTAGTGGTCTGTTCATTATCCAGTTTGTCACTGATATCATATATTGGAAAGATGCTTTTAATCATTTGTTTGAAGGGAGACATCTGGGTGTCTAAGCAGTGGGGCTAACAGGTAGGTGACAGCATTTGCCTACTCTGGCTTCTATCACTCTATCAAGTCTGCCATCCACTGTCGATATGTGAATTCTCATGACTGTTTGATGCTGCATGCCAGAAATCAGATTCACTTGGTGCTACCTTCTTGTAGGTTCTGGGCTGCAATTGTGGGGGGGAAAAGAAGAACAGGCCCACTGCCACCTTACAAGCATGTCATAAGAGTCGACTAAGTAGGGATGTTTCCATCAGAGTGCATCCACCTGAGAGGCAAGGAACAAACAGTCTGTAAACAAAAAAAGCCTGATCTATAAAACAGATGTGCACTCAAAACTCAGGTCCTGGAACAAGACCAAAGTTCAGAAGATGGTGAACAGCCAGAACTTTACCCAGGCGTTTACAGCCGGTGAACATGAACAACAACGACACAATCTGCTAAAGGATGTAATGCCGGCATATAATACAGGATCATCGAAAATGATTGCCGAGATTTTAAACTGCTATTGTAAAATAAGTATTTAATTGATGTCCGCATAGGGTGTCTCAAAGTATTCAGAAAAGTTTAAAGTTTCATGTGACTGTCTGTGAGGCTTAAAATAGCACTGAGAAGATAAGGAAAATGCAGCACCCTGAAGAGAGGGTTGCAGCAACAGCTATAAACTTGGAACAAGATTCAGAAGACATTGGCAGTAGATTGAATACTATCTAGACATCACGAGAACTACACATGGTGCCCATATCAAAGTGTACTAAGGTAGGTCTAAAACTTTTCGTAATTTTTTAAGATGCCACTTGTGCTAGAAAAGCTAACCCAGACACTAAATGCCTGCCGAAGCCGAATGTATCGGCTGAAAGGCACAAATATCGCAGATGTGTTGAAATAAGCACAACGTTATTACATCTTTGGGCAGTAATTGTAGCAGACTTCATGAACATGCTTCAAAAGATAGCAACATGTGATATGCCCTCTGAATAGGTAGAAAGTATTCGAAAATTGCACTTAACCTCCCCCACCTGGATCTACACACCAGGTCATGTGGGCGTAAAGGGCAGTGAGCGAGCAGACCAACTGGCAAGCAATGCACCAACGCTGGTAGGAAGATGCATGAATAGAGCAGATTTCGTCAACGCTGTACGGACTTGGCTAATAGATAATGGCGAACCTCTGACCGCTAACACGATTGCTTGACATGGGAGTACATCATGGGTGAAGCTCGTCTGTGCCAGCTTGGAGGCTGAGATAGGAGACATAACCAACTTCTCATGGAAACAGTTATTAGAAATAACTTGAAGTGGCTGCTGCATCGGAGGACTGAGCATTCATGGCAATATGCCCAGTGTGCAGTGACGTCGATTGTGATAACATAACATCTTTGGATGAGCACATGAGAAGAAGAAGAAGAAGCTACACGTGTGTATTCATGAAATACTTGTGTTATAATGAGAGTTTAGACTCCCTGCAATCAGTCTGGATGACCTTGTACTCCTCAGGTGGGTTCATGGACCCCATTTGGGGAGGGGGGAAATTAGACCGACTGCTTCTTCACAAGTATATCGTAAAAGGCGACTAACGGAGGTTTGCTGAAATCGGATGTGTTGAACCGACAGCAGCAGATGTCACACTCTAGCTGAAAACAACAACAACAGCATGTCAGCTGCCCTTAAGAGAGAGCAGAAGAATAAGCATGTAACCCCTATAATGCTATCAGCACTGTAGTCGATGTCAGTTTGTTCTCATTGACAAATGGTACATTTTGTGATCACAAACTGTATCATGGTAAACATATGGTTTGATGTTGGTTAAGAAATGTGTCATTGGCCATTCACTGGCTGTGTTTGCATCCATAGTGTGTTCACACCTACAAATATAGTTTTGGTGAGTTTGTTGTTGGCATGCAGTGTTTGATGAGTGTTATCAAGTGTGTTCTTTACTCTAGTTTGGTACCTGTGTGAATGGGACAATTAGCAGTATCTTACAGTACGAGTCCAAGTAACAGTGGGAAATTGTTACAGTTTCTGTTTTAACATTTCTCTCTGATGGAAAGTAGTGTTTGTCGATTTTGTTCTTTATTTGTATTGCTTAATAAGACTTGTCTGTTGCTTAGGCGATACAAACATGCTTTATATAGCCAGGGTGGCGGGTTCAATTCCAGCTGTGGATGATTTGTCTCTCATTGGTTTTGACATTGGTACGAGAACTGACCGTTCAGTACGCAGTGGCACAGTACTGAATGTAACAATTTGCCTAGAAAACCACAACAGCCAAAAAAAAAAAACTGCTGGGCTTGGTTCTTCAATGTCCTGTGATGTCCTCAAAGGCATATAATGGATTGTATGCCTAGAACATTCTGGTTTTGTGATGTTGTGCCAGTTGATATATTGTCTGCTGCCGCTCCTCTGGGTGGTGAAATACTTTATGATAAAGTAATTGTAGTGAATGCTGTTTGGAATCATGTGTACAGTGGAGTACCACGGACAGAATACCCATACCTCAAGAGACAGGTTCAGCAGGAAGTAGGCAGAGGGCCTGGGTAAGAAGGGACTTGTATTAGGGTGACTTCTGCTATGGGTTCTGGGGCCCCATTATGGAGAAAACAACCAGCATATCGTTTGAGGCAACTATCTGGGGGGTGGGGGCGCTTTCTAGAAGTCTTGAGTGCAGCTGCCTAAAGAGGGAAGGAACCAACAGTCTGCATACAAATAAGCAAGGTCTGTAAAATGGATGCACGTGCAAAATCTCAGGTGCTGGAACAAAGCCAAAATGGACGAACAGCCAGGTCTTTTCCCCGGGTTTGCCGCCGGTGAGCGCAAACAACACACACACACACAAATAAAAGTCGTGTTGCAACTGACACCATTATGATATAATTTATAATAATGTCAGACCTTCAGGTGTCACACGGAGCCAAAGACAGTGTGAACATTTTCTAACCCCACGTTGAAGTTAGTTGCCAATCCTTTATATTATACGACAGACGTTGCGGAACAAAACTTTTTTTGCTGATCAGAAGGTCGTGGGTTGGCGTCCTGAAGGAGCCGGACTTCTTGTTTTTTTTTCAAAAATGACCCCGACTTCCAAGTCGACCCAGCCTTTAGTGGGTACTAGGTGCAGTCCTTGGAAGTAAAGGCGGCCAGTGTGATGCTGACCAAATCACCCACCAAGTGCCGATTGGTCTATAAACAAACAGGTCATGGCAAATGTTTTCCCAATACGCCCGAAGGCGGGGAATAGGAACCTTTTTGCAGAACTAATTTTTAAGCTTTTTTTTATGTTGATGATTTTCCTAGGACATTTAACGTTCAGCAGTATGCCATTGTTGACTGAACAGTCGGCTCCCAATACCACCTTCGAAAACAATGCAACGCGGTCTGCTGGCAAATCGCCCGCAGGTGGGTGGAAGGCGGTACCTCGGAATTTCGAAGCAGGATCGCAGCGTGACAGGAACAAGATGCGGTCGCTTAGTTTCGGTCATGGGAGACTATCAACTGTTCTAATGTGCTAGCTTCGGTCGAGTTATCTTTCTTACTTCCCCAAATAAACGCTACGACGCTGGACTGTGACAGAACCAGTTGTCAGTAGATTATCAACCGTGAAGACAATTTTATATTTTAGGACCCATCAAACGCTGATTTGATTTATATCAGTTTCGACATTCTGATTTACTTTTTCTTCGGTTTTATATCTTTTCGACATTCAGAATGGTAAAACAATCAGATTAGTATAGCGGAGTTGTTGACGGCCCTAGGAGTTGCCAAATGTTAACAAATTCCGCCTTAGTATGGGATGCAATATTTGGGGAGGCGGGGGTTTTTAAGCCCCACCCCGGCATACAACCTAACGGTAGAATGGGGCCTCTGTGACATGCGCCCGGGTGATTCTCATCCGAATGGTGGCACGTTGTGTCACTGCGTGTTTATCACTCGTTATGCAGTCCTGCTTAACAAATTATTTTTCTTCTTCTTTAATTATTTAACTGATGGCAAAGATAATTACTTATTGACAAACAGTGAGGAGGAAAACCCAAGACAAAGAGAAAAAAAATGTTATCTCTTCTTGAAACCATATTTATTCCTTTCATATAACAAGTCTTGTTTTTTGCACTGCCGAGGTTGTAAATTTTTTTTTTTTTTTTTGTGGGACACCTATCCCTTCACATCCTTCCCCATGTTGAGAATGCACTGCAGCCTTGCTAGTAACATTGTTTTCTGAATACAGCTGCATCCAGAATCTTCTTGGCTTCCTTCGTGGTATTTCTGTTTTAAACTTCTGTCTTGGCTATCTCAAGCAGATTTTGAAATAATTTCTTGATTACTGCCGCAGCATCCCTGGCATACGCTCGCAACACACCTGGCACCCAGTTTGAGAACCACTGGACTAGTCTATACCCTGGTCATGGCCCACCGCCACATGTGGCTCAGTACTACTACATCTCATGCTCCACAAACGGGAATTGCCCATTTGTAAGCTTCCACTTAAACTTGTTTTTCCTACACTAAATAACGCACTGTTGGTGGCTGGGAATAAAACATTGTGTTTAGCTCTTTCTGCCACGGAAAGTTTATTGTTTGATAAATTATTTCTCCTTATTAAAAAAAAATGATTTGAATTAAAAGATTTGAACTTGGGATTAAATATTTACTTTCGACGATAATAAAATAGAAAATAATAAATCAACCAACACATCCTTTACAGAACGTCACGGCATGCCTGTAAGTCTCTCTCCCCCCTCTCCCTCCCTCCCCTCTCTCTCCATCTCTCTCTTCCCCTCTCTCTCTCTCTCCCTCCCTCTCTCTCCCTATCTCCCTCCCTGTCTCTCTCCCCCTCTCTTTCTCTCCCTCTCTTTCTTCCTCTCTCCCTCCCTCCCTCTCTCTCCCATCCTCTTTCTCTCCCTCCCTCTCCCTCTATCCCTCTCTCTCCCTCCCTCGTTCTCTCTCCCATCCTCTTTCTCTCCCTCCCTGTCTCTCTTTCCTCCTCCCTGTCTCTCTCTCTCCCTTTCTCCCATTTTCTTTCTCTCCCTCCCTATCTCTCTTCCCCTCCCTCTCTCCCTCCCTCCCCCTCTCTCTCTCCCTTTCCCTCCCACTCTCTCCCTCCCTGTCTCTCCCTATCTCCCTTTCTTTCTCCCATCCTTTTTCTCTCCCTCCGTCTCCCTCCCCTCTCTCTCTCTTCATCCCTCTCTCTCTCCCCTCTCTCTCTCCCTCCCCTCTCTCTCTCCCTCCCTCTCTCTATCATCCTCTTTCTCTCCCTCCCTGTCTCCCCACTTTATCTCTCTCTTTCCCTCTCTCTCTATCTATCCCATCCTCTCTCTCCCTTCATCTCTCCCTCTCTCCCCCTCCCTCTTTCTTCCTCTCTCTCTCCCAACCTCTCTATCTCCCTCTCTTTCCCATCCTCTATCTCCCTCCCTGTCTCTATCCCTCCCTCTCTTTCCCTCTATCTCTCTAGCCAATTCTCCAGTCCTATCTGCTTTCTTTCATAGCCAATTGCATCCTCAGCATCTCGTGTACACCTTGGCGGAGATGAGCCTCCCTCCCAGTTCTCTCCTGGCCACCGTGGCGCTTGACATCACCAGCTTTCGGCACATGATGCTGCTGCTGCTGCTGCTTGTGAATTACTTCTCCTGCGTGTTCAGATCATTTCAACAATAACAGAGGCCAGCTAGTGGGTTGACATAACAGCTACATGGGATGCCAAGAGTTGCACCCAAACAATCTCTTGGAAAATGGAAATCGAAAAGAGTAGCCTAATGGCGCTGAGTTTGTTGCGTATCCTTTACATGACGTTGCAGAACCAACCCCTGGCTGTTGTGTGGGTTTTCTTGGCAAATTTACGTCCGGTAGTTTGCTAACGGCGCTACCCGGGCAAAATTTGGAGTAAATAAATCTACCCAAAGTATTTCAGGATCCTCGTTGGTGCTACAGAGTCTGTGCACTGTGCTGACCTTCTTCGGACCCAGACTTGAGTTAGAAGAAGGACGGAGCACTTAAGGGTTACTACCCGTGTGTCATGATGTTGGTCCGTTGTTCAAGCTTCATGATATTTGTATGGCTTTACCGCAGTTCCCTAATGTAACCTCGCTCGTGTGTCCCCCTCTCCTCGAACTGCTACTATCTGTGTGTCCCGCTCACCTAGAGCCGCTACTATCTGTGTGTCCCGTTCTCCTAGAACTGCTACTATCTGTGTGTCCCGCTCTTCTAGAACCGCTACTATCTGTGTGTCCCGCTTTCCTAGAACTGCTACTATCTGTATGTTCCCGCTTACTCGTCTATGCTGTATTGTTTCGTAATTTTGTTCGTGTTTCTGGTATTGTATATTCATTCAGTCGGCACTGTGGCTAAGTCGATGCGAACGCTTCGTAATGCAGGTATGCCGGGTTCGATCCCAGCTGCGGGCCATAGGTCTCGCGTTGGTTTCGACAGTGGTATCAAGAAAGCCGACCGTCCAGGGAGCAGTGGCAAACTACTGGACGTAAATTTGCCTAGAAAACCCACACAACAGCCAAGGGCTGTTGGGGTTGGTTCTGCGACGTCCTGTTAAGGATACGCAACTAACCATATTCGTTCAGTGTGCTGACGAAGACTCTCTGGCCGCCAGTAACTGGTTCTACGTTTTGTTTGGTTTAGTTTCATATCCTTTCATAGCAAAATGGCAAGGGGATGGCAAATAGATAAATTTCTGAATGGAAGCTTACAGGTGGTATATGACGCCCCTGTGTCGTCATTAATTTTAGGGCCCCTTTTCCCTCATGCATCATTGTTATTCGCTTACTGACTACAATCAGTAATGTGTAGAATTTTGACACCCCCCACCTTCCCTTTTTTTTCCTTTCCAAATGTTGCAACTGCGCATTTTTGCACAGTGCGTAAATATGACCTTGACTGAATGACTTCGCTGTGTGGATGTTACGAAACTAGAACTGAGACCTGATCTATGATTCTGGTGATCGTCTCATGTAGCAATACACAGGGCGCCTAAACTTGTCGACAGATGGTTATGGTAAGTTACTTCTGTTCAGATTATAAACATGTTTTTTTTTATGCTTAGACAGCATAGAGATATGGGGGAGGGGGTGGGGGTGGATAGCTTTTCCAATAACTCTGACGGCCTTGCCAATCCAATAAACTTAAATCATCCTCTGACCTTTTGACCCTAGTGTGTAGCGAAATTCCCCTGTGATTGAATCGTGTGCACGAGCTGGGACTACTTTTTTTTTCTGAGTGTCAGTGTGTTGTGTTCGTACACGCGCGAGCTGACACGTCTAGTTAGTGGTGTTGACTCGCCGTGCCAGCGTTATTTGACCAACGGTTCGCTTTTGTTTGGCTTGGCGTTTAGCGAAATGGCTGTTCTATTTCTAGTCCTTCACAGTTTGTCGTCTTGACCTGCGGTGACGACACTGCAGTCGTGCATGCTAACGACGACAAATCCAAAATGTAAATAGAAGAAACGGGATAAGGAATAACGATATCAGAAAACTAATTGAGATAGAACCAATACTAAACTACATGAAGAGAGAACAGATCAAATGTTTCGGTCATGTGTCGAGACTACAAGCAGATAGTGTACCACAGAGAGAGCTGTCATTCAGACACAAGGGAAACAGACCAGAGGTCGACCACGATAGCAATGGATCTAGTCCAAAACCGTAAACACCAACATCTACGTTTGTACACACTAAGGCTCGCACCGGAGGCTTCTCTCAAATCCTGACGCTGAAGGCAGAAAAGGACTAGAATAGAAGAAGAAGATGGAATATTGCTCAGAGGACGGGTTTCCAAGAATAGAACCACACAGAACAAACGTTAAAGAATGCCTTTACGGTGCAGCGACGCAATAACTTCGTATGCTGACAACAGTCCTTGTACAGTATTGTCATAAATCAATGACCTGGCATTTGTCTGACAGTGGCTTCTGTGAACTGTACCGCACAGGGCAAATGTTTACAGTAGTTTCTGGAATGACGTCTGCTGTAGCCACTAGACACTAGACGTACTCTAGAGTGCCTTCGACGTAGAGACGGGTCTGTGTGGTGAGTGTGCGACGTAGAGACGGGTCTCTGTAGTGTGTGCGACGTAGAGACGGGTCTGTGTGGTGTGTGCGATATGGTAAAGACGTAGAGATGGGTCTGTGTGGTGTGTGCGATATGGTAAAGACGTAGATACGGGTCTGTATAGTGTGTGCGATATAGTAAAGACGTAAAGTCGTCAGTTATCATTCGACTCGTTCAGAGTGCCCAGTTTGATTTTTGAAGTGTTCGTTTTAATGTGGAAAACGTCCTAAGCAGTTTGAAAATCGCCTGGAGTGGTTTGAACGTCGTCAATTTGGTTTGAAAAACATCCAGTTTATAATTTAAATGGTATATTTAAATAATTTCACATTGAAGCACTTGCGGCCTTCAAAATTTAATTTCAAGAAAATAAAACTTGTTGTTTATGTTTTGGTACCTATCTGAGGCACCGTGCTGACAGTACGAATCCTTGTTGATACTGTCCCTCATTTGGACTACAAGCCCAGACTCTTTCCAGAAATGGACCCTCTCAAGACTTCGAAACAGCATACGGATTAATCAAAACGGGATAAAGACGACTCAAAACGGGATAAGGACTAATCAAAACGGGATAAGGACTAATCAAAACAGGTTAAGGACTAATCAAAACAGGGGGGGGGGGGGGGGGGGGGTATTCGTTCAAAAACTGGAATTGGAAATAGAAGGCAAATAATATATATTATAACTGTTCAAATGCTCAATAATACAACACAAACAAATAAACAACGGATTAGCTGTAGACTGACACACAAATACATATTGAATGTAAGCACAAGTAAAAAAAACTTATCTCTCTCTTTCTCTATGTCTCTCACCTTTTCTCCCTCCCTCACGCGCGCGCACACACACACACACACACACACACACCACACACTCAGACCTTATTAACAATCAAATACACGTCTCTTGCACACATACACATACGCATGAACATAAACATGCATGCCTCACGTACACATCGCATACACACATGCGCCTCACTCCCACACGCACTCACATGTACACGCATTACTCACGCATGCAACCGCACATAGACATAGACACAGTCTCACTCATACACTCACCTATCACTCTCGTGCACACGAGCACACACACACACACACACACTCTCTCTCTCATCAAATAACCCTGACCTATGGGAAGCGGGAGATAAGTGAACACAAAAGGAGACAACTCATGAGAAGTGAATTCCCTTGTCAACAATTTCACTTCCCATATTTACCATTCTACTCACGTGTGTCATGTTAACCTGGAGACATGGGCGGCGCCCAAATAATTTTCCTGTAGGGAAAGGCGCCAGAAGAGCAACCCATATGTTTTGAAAGAGGAGAATACTCGAATACATCTTATCACAAACATCAGAAAGAGACAGTCATCATTTTTGATCATGTTATGAGAAGAGGTCTGTGGCTTTGGCGTTGCGAATGCGCTTCGTAATGCTGGGGTTCCCGGTTCGATCCCTGCTGCGAAAGATTTGCCTTGCTCTGGTTTCGACCGTGGTACTGGAAGTACTAGCAAACAACTGAATATAAGATTTGCTAGAAAAACCCAGACAGCCATTAAATGCTGGGGTTGGTTCTGCAACGTCCTGTAAAGGATACACAACTAACTTGTTTATGAGAAGAGTAGAAATGGAACATGTGACCACTGGAAATATCTTTGGAAAGAGAGATAGAGGAAGACAGCAAAGATTTCTGACAGTCTTTTGTCATGGCATGGAGGGGTGTCAACACATGAACTGATACACGCAGTTGCAGATTGTGGAGAGGCCTCATCGCCCACACCAGTCGGCAAAGCACTTGATGATGATATCATGTGCACACTCAGGTGAGTATGGAAAATTAAATATTAGAGAACAACTAAATTAGACAAATGGTTATTTTAACCAGGTTTTTAATTTATAGTCTGTTATTCTTGGGTTTATCACACTGCGTTTCATAAAGGCTGTCCAATTTGTAACAAAAGCACGAATTCCGTAGCACCAGCGACAATCCCCAGAGATCCCTGAAAATAATGTAGCTTGGCCAAAGGACCTTGTCAGAATAGGAGTTAACAACCCTCATGCGGAGTAGCAGACTGGTTGACCTCCGTTATGAAGAACCGGCATCAGAGCACTCAGGGCATTTCCACAAGCCCCCCGTACCCATCTTCAGCAGCCAGCGCAGAGTTCCAATACCAATGGTTCCAATGGCATTCTGATTATACGTCCGTCTTGCCTTTCCTCCGAGCGTCGAGTATCTCACCAGACTGTGATGATCCATTTGCTCCTCCGAATTGTACACGTTCTCCCACAAGGCCATAACCACCTCTGCCTTATCATGCATCAATGTTCCACCAAGTTGTGCAGAGCCAGCGAGTCTACCCGCCTGTTCATTTCCCAATACACCGGCTGGGCTCGGAGAAAAGATCCCGACAATGCTTCTCCCCTGTGACCTCCGAAGTCATTTAAGTTAGTTTTGTATCCTTTACAGGACGTCGCAGAACCATCAAAATGTTCACGTACTATGCTACGTGTAACGAAGAAAGATCGAATTAGGAACGATCATATCAGGAGGAGAGTCGGTACAGAACCAATAATGTATTTATAGGTAGAGAACAAATCAGATAGTTTGGCCATGTAATAAGATTGGCATCAGACAGGGCACCACAGAGAGCAATGTTATACAGATACAGCCGTAACAGAACCAGAGGTCGACCGCGCAGAAGATAGACTGCAGAAATATCAGAGACACTGAAAAGTACTTTATACGAAACGAAGAGAAAGACCAGTTCCTGAGATCTCTTCCTGACCTAACGCCGCAAGGCATTCCGGGAGTAGAGGGAAGAAAAAGAAGCAGAATCAGCTCCAGCAGTTTTTGGCTGTTGTAGTTTTTTTAGGCAAATTTACGTCCAGTAGTTTGCCATTGAATACTGAACAGTCGGGTTATCGATACTACAGTCGAAACAGAAGCTACGCAAGGTCTGCAGCTGGGATCGAACCCGGCACCCCAGCATTACGAAGCCCCGTTTGCAGCGCCTAAGCCACAGACGCCGACCCGAAGCATGTGTCACATATCACTCCTGTCGCGTGCCTAATGTAAGGATTTCTCCTTCAGAACCAGCAGCACTCAGAGATAATTTTGTTGAGTCGTTTGGCTCGTATTGGTCTAAGGGATTCCCCGTGGCCAATATACGATCAACTTATCTCTGGAGTAGGGCAACTCAAGTATTGGCACTACAAAATATGTCAATATATATATATATATATTTCTAGGCACACTTGGCTGGACACCCCCACTACTTACTAAAGAAAGCCCCCAGGTTATGATAGTTCATTATCATAACCATGTTAACACATATAATGAAGATACATACACATACAACTGCTAAACACTTAAGAAGGTGACATAGAGAAACCTAAGTCAGCCATGAAAATGAATGCATGTATTTAGTATAATATCTGTACAAAAACAATTGAAGTGAAGTCCAGCTATCAGTGAAAGAATTTCAGCACTAATGTCTAGATCCTAAGGAAACTAGGCAGACAGCCGGTCCTGGAGGTGACTATATGTCATCATGGGAACCAGGAAGCTGTGAGGAACACAACATCATGCGAAGCATTAGACTTATCTCTTCTCTTATCTCTGTCTATGATGCCTCCCTCAGCTCCGGATGATTTGACTGTCTTTGACTCTGGGAATTCTGCTCCACTGGATCAAGTAGCAAGAGTACTTCACTGTACAACAACTGTACTGGTATCTAGCATGTCTATATCACCAGTAAGGACACACAATGTCTTAGAGCCACATTTACTCTGGCACTGGTAGCTGTTTGAGGCACAATCTCCCCCATTTTTGGAGATGTCAGGAACCTTCACAGGTGTTAGCTGTGCCGCCCCCCCCCCCGGTAACAAGTTGGATTTCTGGTGGTTGGATTGGTGAGTGGATGTTGGTGAGA
>CAJHNH020004068.1:487732-513421 GCA_905116865.2 Candidula unifasciata | reverse complement strand
AAATAGTTAAAATTGTAAGCGATATTGTATGCTTGAAAAAAAAAGAAAACATAAATATTTGTTTATTAACCTTTATCTAATTTATTATCAATGATATCATCCTTATTGGGGTAATTATCCGTATTTTAGTTATAACTTGAGAATATTTATGACATTGTGAGAAATTAGTTTAGGAAAAAGGGTGGTGAAACAGGAATAAAATAGCAATATTCTTTTCTTTATCTGTCTATTTCGGGTCAATTTGGCCATTAGGTGGTTTACTGTTTTCAACTATGGCAAGCTGTTAGCTGTTGCATTTTCCTCTGTATGTAGACTGGAATGATAAAGTTCTGTCTTCCAGCTACTGAGCTGGGAGCATGAATTAACACTGTGTGGATTTCAATTTGAATGTTTTTCGACTGTGCCCACCGTGGTTTGCATTCTCAACTGCAGATGAGTAGCCTGTTGCCAAAGAACTTGTAGTGCCTTATTAGATTAACTGCGTGTAAAACTACTCATCTGTTGTAACTTTTTTAAGTGCTGTTTCCATCGACGATGAACTGTATTTCTAGTGCCCGACTGTTTGTGTTGTCATTTCTGCCTGCTGCCTGATTGCCTTATACATTTAATGCTATTGGATTTTCTAAGACTTCAATCTGATTTCATTTTCTTCACGTGGACATTCTGTTTGGTTTTCTCTGGCACAGGAACGGAGCAACTATATGATGACTCGTTTTGCTACAAAAGTGTAACAGCGATTACCTTAGGTTCTTGTTTATATATATATATATATATATATATATATATATATATATATATATATATATATATATATATATATATATATATATATATATATATATATATATCAGTGCATATTAAAAAGGGGGGTTCTTTTTTTATTCTTTTAATCTCCCAAGTCAGAGGTCACTTGCCGGCGACATCATGTGTTCTGTATTCCAAACGACTAAAAAAACATGCACCTGAACGACCCCACACCATCCACTACTGCTGACCCTAAACCCAACCCAACTAGGTCCATCAAACGACTTCAAAACATTCACCCAAACGACCCCACAACATCCTTTATTGGACACCACACCATCTGACCCTAACCCCAACCCACCTACGTCCAGCCTAGGTCCTCCTTCCTAACAGGGAAAAAAACTAAAAACAGACACCAACCACAACTGCAAATAACTTCATCCTCCCAAATGCACGCCAAAACAAGCACACACAAAACTGCGCGACCTTTGACCATAGCAGTAACTATCTCTCTGCCAATTTTGCAACACTCCCGAGATATTAGACTGTCCCGTGACCTTTGACTTTGGGGGATTGATTATAAAAAAAAAACGATGCCGACGAGATATAGTCACCTAAAATTAAAGCCCTGGTTTATGAGGTGAGGTGGCGAGTTCATTTCCTCGTTGCATTATCTTTCCTGATAAATTTTTATTAAGTTTTCAAAACTGTCTGGTTTTTATTTTATAAGGTTGTTTTTTTTTTTCAAGTATCCAGAAACCTTGAGTTGTAACTCTTTGGCTCAGTACTATGGATATCGCAACCCGTCGGCCTTGATTCCATTACAAATACCGTAAATCTGGGAGAAATGTGGTTTTCCTGCCTACCCCCGGGCGTGAACCCGGACCACAAAGAGTCCGTCACGCGGTCACCGCCAAGTCCGGTTTGGTCAACTGCGCTAGCGAGCTGGGCTATGAGGTTATATCAAAGTAGAACAAGAAGAAAAAGAAGTCCCTTTGAAAACACTGTGCACACCAATCTATCAACATACTTACGCATTCGAGTATGCATTTCCAGTCGCGAACAATACACGCGTATGGAAACTTACATTTGTGAACATTCGTGTGAAAATGTGCATCCATAAACTACACAAGCTTAAACGTACTCACATCCTTGAACATACACTTACGTAAGTTCACTCACATCCTTGGACATAGAAATGCGTAAGTGCACTCTCATCTGTGAACACACACATGTTAGTGCACTCACACCCATGAACATACACAGGCGTAAGTGCATTTACATCCGTGGAAAGACACATACGTAAGTGCACTCACATCCGTGAACATACAGATAAGTAAGTGCACTTACATCCGTGAATATACAAACACACGCGCGTGCGTACACTCACAACAAAATCAACCAGACGAAAACATTGAGAACCCGGTTACTTCCCTTGAACAAAGAACACGCGAACCTCCAGTGTTGTTTATCGATCTTGTTTTTGTAATCT
This sequence comes from Candidula unifasciata, assembly GCA_905116865.2. NCBI lineage: Eukaryota > Metazoa > Mollusca > Gastropoda > Stylommatophora > Geomitridae > Candidula > Candidula unifasciata. Next base: position 511,185 of record CAJHNH020004068.1, on the reverse strand, counting down.
GTCTAAAGCTTCTTGTCAGACTAAAATAAAATATAGCCCTATTCTTACCTGCGTTTCGATAAAGTACTGATGCGCTTCTTCGGGGAAAAACAAAAGAATATCAATGTTACGCAATGCTAAAATGTAAAATGGTGATGCACAATTTTTTAACTGTACCAAAACATCGGACATTGAACCAAAAGTAGACGTTTGCTTAGCAAGCGTCACATAGTACTAAAAGTTGAACAAAGAAGACACAAACAATAGACTGCACAATGTATTGTCTGGCATATTTCGCTGTATCGTGTCAAGCGCTACAATAACTACAGTATCAGTTGATTAAAAGAAAGCACCCCAAAAAAATGTATCCTTCCAAAAGAAACACGAGTTTACAGTTTACACAAGTTCATACACACAAATTAATATGTCAGAGAAAAAAATTAAAACAAATTTGCAGGCCACCAGGAAGCTCTCTTAGCAGTGGTAAAATTGCCGGTCTCTCTAGCGTAGTTGGCTAAACCGGATTGCGCGGTGATCGGGTGACGAACTCCTTGTGGTCCCGGTTCACTCCCGGGGGTGGGCAGAAAAGCCGCATTTTCTTCCAGATTTACGGTAATTAAAATGGAATCAAGGCCGAAAGGTTGCGATATTCATAATACCGAGCCTAAGGGTAAACAACTCATGGCTTACGGATACTAAAACAAACAAGCAGTGGTGAAACTTGGCAAGCTAGCTTAGTCTGGACACCTCGTGAGATATGATTCGATTGCAAACTGATTCAAGAAGCATGGGGTAAGAGGGGAGGAGTTGCCGAAAATGAGGAGGGCAAAAGGGAACTGGGATGACAACATCAAGATATAGGCAGGACTAAGTTATCGTTCCCTTGTTCAACAAGCGGATAGCAGAGAAAGATGACGGGTTTTGTCTGTTAGTGCTTCCATCCATTTAACTCCATGACCCTAACGGGGTTAGATTAAAAACACAGATTAAAAAAAGTACTAGTTGCACAAACGTACCAACTTTGACAGCCCTGGTTGGAAGCTGGAGAGGGACTGTGGGGTTTTTCGCTGACAGGTAACGACTGTCTGCCCAAACGGTTGCTGTGCTGTGCGCGGGCTGATCATTATTATCAAGAATGGTGCCAACTGGCGCAGACGATCACGTGTCTCGCTATCTCCGGACGTATCAGTTTATGTGCTGAAACGTTTCCATGCATGATGAATTTTCCAAAGTTGTATAATCGGTTAGGAATTTCTAAACCAAAATTATGTACTTTTTATTTTTTTTTTTAAATCGTCACTGGGCTAATTTCAAAATAAGAATAATCATTTTTTGCCTATGCTTTGAAAGAAACTTCCCTATTCTGTTGAATTTTGCGACATGCTAGATGGCATGGGAGGGGTAGATCTATTCTTTTACTCTCAGAATTGGGCCCTCTGGCTGACACGGAGATAGTCTTGGTCAAAACTATTAATTATAAGTTATATAGATGTAACAGGCCCAGCTGTTATGTAAATTTTGATTAGGCTTAAAGCGAAACAAAAATCTGGCAATCTTGGGGTCAGGAAGTGATAAAACGGGACGGGAGTGGTCCATTTGCTGTCTTATATCAGGACTGCCAATGCTGGGGTGCCCCCCCCCCCCTCCCCAGATCTGGGTTTTTATTTGACGCGGGAAATCTTTTTTTTTTTTTTTCCTCAATATATCTTTTTAAAAAAGGGGTAATTGTTTCGTTTCGTAACTATAAATTTTGTACATTTTAACAATCTGGGTTTTTTATTTTTTTATTTTTTTTATTTTTTTTTTCTCTATGTATTGCTTAGGATTTTGTTTAGCGAAGCTGGTGTAGCACAGCTCTCTACTTCGTTGCGTATGTTGATGTTACACCCAGGTTCGTTTTTAGGTTTGCTACAGGAGGAGTCGATTGGAAGATTATAGACGAGGAAAAAGATGGTCGTGTTGATAGTGGTGGTGATGAGGATGATGCCCTGCTTGCTGCCTGCTTCTCACGTGACTCTGATGCTTGAATAATAAGGTGCCTGGAAACAACTGTTCTTGGCTACACTGTCTTTATTGTGATACTTCAGCAATGACACAAACAATAGCAATAATATTCCCAAAGACGCTTTGTTTTCTCTATGGTTACGTACTGTTGAGGTCGCGTTGTATTCTTTATCTCTAATTACTTTGTTAACTGATTCTAGTGTCTCTAACTGCCAGCTGGCTTCTAGTGCTGTCTGGTACTAATGGCTTGATCGTTGACTTTAACATCTCAATAGTGTTCCTACCTAAAGTGTCACTGTTGACCATGGATCCATGTATCTTGTGTGTTGTCTCTGTAGCTCGATGTCTTGTTTCATGTCTGCTCTCTAGTGACTGTCTTCGAGGCTACACATGACCGGCTGCTCTTCTTCTAGTGTTGAGTTGGCATCTCCACAACTGCGAGGATCATCGAGACTAGTCGCTCGTCCTCTGAGTCTCAACAACTGAAGGCATTCTTTTAGCTGAGCTGACATCTCTACGACCGAAGGCTGCTTTGAGAGTCTATGTGACTGGTCCGTTCTCTCTTTAGTCTTGTGGACTGAAGAATTTTTCTGAGGGCTTTGTTACTTTGTTACTCATTATTTATACTTGGATGCTGGAATGCTAGGTATTTGTTTTCTTCTCGCTTTTTCTGCTTCTAGAATATTCTAGTACGTCCCAACTTGTTTACTGGGTAGGTTCTCACGTAGGATTTTCTGAAAATATTTCGATTGCGTCTGATTTCGTTACCCTATTCTACGTAAATATTGTAGTTAAACTGACAATTGACGTCAATAGACTCCTACAAAACAAGTGCTACCAGGTTCTCTATGAAAGGACAAGGCCAACAATGACGTCAAATACTGTTTATAAAATATCGTTGCCAAGACTTGCTGACTTTCTTCTAATTAAGTACTACGCAAAATTCTATCTCTTAACAAACAATTAATGACGTCAATTTTCAGTTTTGGCAGGAAAAATGAAGGTTACCAAAACTTGTTGATCTCTTTTCATCCTAGCTTTGCGCCTTCTAACAAAAAAAGCTATGACCTTACTCTGTTACACTGGGTTTTTCAACCCAAAAAAAAAATACCATTGGCAGCCCTGTCTTAGGTCTCTGCTGTTCAGACGAGTAGCATGTAGCTCTAATTTTTCTGTTGCGTAACCATTCAGTGGTTTAGCAACGTTGACTGCGGTCTGTAGGTAGAGATAGATTTCCATCTTTTGTTAGGGCATGTTCGAACAAGTTGTGAATTTTTAATGCATTATTATTTGTGAAGCACTTAGTTTTGTGTTCAGGAAAAAAAACAGATGTTAAATGTGATAAATATAGTTCCAGTTGTTTTGACTCGGATTAGGACTTGTAGCTAGTGTGCCTAGTTTTACTATTACTGCTGAGAAGACTACATACAGAAGATATCCTGGCGGGGCAATACACTATTAGTGTTAGCTCCCGCCTAACGAACTTTTCTTTTAAGGTACAGAGAAAGCTTGAGTGTGGGTTGGCTCACCACGACATAATTTGTTGGATCTTGTCACAGACCTCTGGGTGACCTTGATGGTCCGTGGCTCATGAGTGGGTCTCTGACAGACAATCTATACCTTACACAGACTGAACCCGAACGCATACAGAACACACATGACAATCGTTAATGTAAGTACAGATGTTACAACGGACAGTTTACTTCCCTCTGTATGGCCACCTGTTACCTGGAATACTGGCTGGGCGAGCTTTACAATCCCTTGCTCTCCGGTCTGTAACCACAGGCAATCCAAGGTGCACGAACCACACCTCTTCAGGGTGTGATGACCCTGCTTTGCATGGTCTCCACGAGTACATTGTGGCAAGCATGAAGTCCGTGCTACAAGTGACGGCACGAGATACTTGTGGCCGGTGGAGTAAGCGAGGGGAAGCCCGAGCTAGCCTCGTGGTCAGTCGATCATCAGAAGTCATTGAAGACGGTTGTAGTAATTGAAGATTTAGTTTTTATGTTGTGAATGGTTAGTGTTCAAATATGTCGCGAGTGAAATAAATGGACCAGAATAAACTGACAGAATGTACAATGAAGCTGAGCGGCGTTTGTTTTGTCAACCCTAGACGTTAAAGTCGGTGTAAACCAAGGTTCCTTCCAAGTAGACCACGATTCATTCCAAGTTAAAACAAGAATAATTCCACGGAGGACGTTCTTGTACCTTGCCACCCGAGCTCACCAAGATGTCAGAGCTTCTGTTGAGCTCAGGGTCAGCGTGACAAGGTTAGACATTAGCTAATAAAACATACATCTAACCGATACAAACTGATCAAAGCTAGTGGGCATTCCCTACTGCTTGTGAAACAACACAATACATTCTACAATTTAATTACACAGCACAAACAGGCTATCCTATTCTAACAGAACACTGTAAATAATCTATGAAGTCACTAAAGTAATATCCTACCTCCAACGTTCTATCTCTGTCTTGCTAGCTCGTCCTCTCGGTCCGAAATCTACACATTGGTTCACCTGGTGCCTTTTGACCAGTTAACCCGCTCAGTAAGGTCATGGAACAAGCATTTCGAGAACCTGCTCGAAAAAGAGTTCACTCTTACTTGTTGTCTTCAAGTGGTCTCCACTGAGCTCTAGTTTCGTCGTTGCAAACAGCACATACGTGGCCACTGACCTTTGTTTCAACTCTGGGATGTACCCCGAACACGGTACACCGTCTTTATGGTCTACTCCGCCACATGACTGTACTCACGGGTGTCACGAGACGATCTCAGTGGTTCCAGAAGTTAGTACTTGTAATAAGTTCTTCTGGTTCTAAAGAGACAGGATTATATTTACTCTGCCCTTTACCCTAATATTACTTTAAACCAAATTGATTTAAATTGTTACCAGTCCTTCTCCGAGACCAAGCCACTGCGCTTTGTTTAAAATTACCTAACACTACGTAATACAGCCCGCTGGTTCAGACTAGGGATGTTAGGTGATTCTCACGCCAGTGTCAGAATGTTATCTCCTGACCAGACTGTAGAGACATTGTGGAGACGGGAGGTTGGAGTTTCGCAAGTCAGTGTAATTCTTGGCAGAATAGGTGTTTGGCAATTAGGAATGTTTGATCTGGGTCAAGTAGTAAACACAGTGGCTTCACGGACCGTTTTCACACCGGCTAGTTAGATTCGGTGTAAACTAGATTGGGTCACTTAAGAATGTTCGCTCTAGGGATGTCAGTCCAGAATTGACTGACAGGCCACTTGTTAGCTAATTTGATCTGATAGGTACTTCAGAGGCGTGGCTTAAGTAATCGTCTTGAGGGTTGGGTAGAACCGAGGAAAGGGAGGAGATTAATTTGGACAATAGATTGATACTTATACTTCGAGCCTGTGGAATTCCCGTCATTAATCGCAGCTAGCAAGCAATAAACACAGGTCGACGTAAAGGTATTTTACGGTCGCATTCTGGTTTGGCGATTGATGGAAAGTTCCCAGGTGAATATTAAATTTAATCTTGTATACTTAGGTTAGGGAGTTAAGCTTAGTCTATACTACCTTTTCCTAATTTGTCTGTACATTTTGCTTGAAATAGTTCTTTGTGAGTATTCAGTATCTCAAGTTAGGGAACTGCTAAACTATTCCTATTTCTTGTATGTTTGTGTCACATGTTTTTCAGTGTATGTTTCCATGTGTATAAAATAAGATGTGAACCATGACATTTGCTATAATGAAATGTAATTATATTGTTTCCATGATCAGCCAAAATATGAGTTGGGACTGTGGGAAATTATGCCCAAATATTTGCAGGGATGCTGTTACGTTTGTGTGCCCACCATGTGCTCACTTAATGTGTTCACCTAAACAGGGGATTGATCACCCCAGGGGAAGAATGATGGGTGTATAGGATTCACGGTCACTGAAAAATAATATTCAGGACAGCGTGCACATATAAATTGTTTGCGTGTTCAGCACAGAACCTGCGCCACATGTTTATGTCATATCAATGTCAGCCAGTTGGAAGTCTGAGTGATGACGGACAACAGACTTAGAAAGTCAACTATCATGACATAGCATGAGAGAGGAAGGCAGGATATGTGACGTCCATGTAAGACAAAAGACCATCAGACTAGACTGGAGAGAATGTGGAATATGATGAGTGATGGGATATATTTTATTCTTATATGTTATATTAATTGATGCATGTATTCTTAGTGTAAGTCAAGATACTACACGTATGTGTTTGTTTCCATGATTACAGTGCCCATGTGACGATCAGTCCATGAAAGAGACTACATTGTGTTAGACTCGGCCAGCTGGGAACGAGGTGGGGGCGAGGAGGAGAAACAAGCAGGGAAGAAGCTGGAAGAGGAGGAAGAGCTTGACAGTGCTCACGGCTGTCAGAGGTTCTATGAAACACAAGTTATGTCCATAAATTGTTCATACTTTATCACCTTCATCACACCACTCTAATCCCAGGTGCTGTTCTCGCGCTGAAACAACCCATTACTATCATAACTTTAGCTAGTCACTGTTTGTGTAAACACAACAAACTGGGTATGTCAATTAACTGATTGTTAGAAAATAAAGCTGTATGTCAAGTTTTATACTACATCGTTTGTTAAATTCCAAGTGTATTCAATCTTACCTGTTTTCTAAACTGATAGATAGAAGTACATTTGGTGGGAGCTCAATTAATATGATAATGAGTCTTTAATTATTCATAATAACACCGGGAGAAGGTAGATGACGGAGGAATCATTTGCCCTGTCTAATAATTCATTAAGTATAATGCTATAGACATCTAAAATTCCTTTTCTTCTCTTGTGGGTACCAAGTGCAGCTAATGTTAATGTACTTAACGAGCCAATATGGCTGTTTTCTTGGATATCCAGGACTTTGTCTGAGAGCAACATAGCTCAGATTTTAGTTCGGTTAATCTGGTGGAGGGAATGTGTTGAGAGGAACATCCCTACTCAACTTATAAACATTTAAACCACGCGTCACGTCACAACAGGGTTCTGACAGATCTCTTGTAGCTTTGGAGTAGAGATAGGTTCAAGGAGAAGGTTTTCATATAATCTATTATTGTATCTCTCCCCTCCCTATTCAACAACATCCCCCTTAGGCTTTGTTTCTAGTGTATAGAGATGTCTTTCTGTGGGTTCCTGGGTCCCATTGTGGGGAAAATCTTACGAGAATGTCCCGTGTGCTGTGATGTCAGTTAATCACACATCAGCTCTAATCAGTTTATGATTTTCATTTGTCTTAAAGAGGGTTGCCTCAGTTTGCAGCCATTCCATTATTCTTTTTCCTTGTTCTCAAAACCACATATCCGCTGAGAGCATGTGTTTATTTCCAGCTTGTCTTCTAATTGTCCATGTCTCACATGTACATAACATCACAGGTTCTGTATAGCCTTTTAACACTTTCTCTCTGCAATTTGAGTCTTTTTATTTAGGAGCATCTTTTGCACCTTTTGCCATGGCGATTCACGTTCTAATCTCAGCAAGGTATTTTGCACCAGATGATATGATTGTTTCTAAACAGTTGTATCGTTTCACTTGCTATTTCACTGCATGTATTTTAGACATTAATATTTAATTCTTCTTGGTGATGACCATAATTTAAATTTTCGATCTATTGGTTTGTCTCTTCTAGGCTGATATCTGACGGTTCACCAACCATGGATTTAAAAAAAAATATCTCAATACGGAAGGCAGACTAACTGGGTAGATCCAAGATACGCCGTTTAGTCGACAAAAATAGTTACAATCGGGGTATTCCCAACTGGAACAGCAACCCAGGGTAACTGACAGTTCTTCTTGTAGTTTTTTCACTGACTGACTGACTTTATACCCCACCAGGACATCACACAAGCGATAAACACCGGACGACACAATGTGCCACCAGATCACCGTGGAGAGGTCCCAGAAATCGCGTTCAGCCATTAGGCCATAATTATGGCTGGGCTATATTGCGGCCCCTGGCATGAGCCAGAGTAGTGCTTCAAAAATTGAAAAATTGCATTCTAGAAAGGACGGCAAGATAGCATATTTATTCTAAAAATCACAAACCCTTTCTGGATTTCGTGTGTTTATTATAAATGAAGTGTTAACTCCTCCCAAACCATGACTAATACAGGGGTTAAATTTTCATTTGCTATTATGACTACACTGTTTAACAATCACATTCGCCGCCCAGGTTAGTGTGCATCTCTTTACTTATCTCGACAATTAGTACAAGTAAATTTTGAGTTATGTCCCTTTGAATATGTTTCTTTAATACTTTCTCTGAACATTTATATTTTTGTTTCCCAAACTTGTGTGAGTATTACAGGGGATGCCTCGGTTGCACTTAGGGGCAATTACTAAAGATACGGCAGCGGCGGGGACAACGATGAAATGGAAAACGGGTTATTAAGTATGGGGTTTTAGTTAGACCTCCGTTTCGACTGGGCCTGCATATAGGGCAGGAATGGAGACCCAGATGAGGCAGAGGACGGAAGAGTAGGACGTTCTTTCAATATCACGGGCGAAGCTGGGCAATTAAATCGTGTGTGTGGTGTGTGTGTGGTGTGTGTGTGTGTGTGTGTTTATACATAGATGGGAGCCACAGACGCTCGCCTGCGGATCGGAAGGTCGTCGGTTCGGGTCATGACGTTGCCCGGACTTTTTTTTTAAAATGACCTAGGCTCTCAGGTAGATCCCGCCTTGAATGGGTACCAGGTCCAATACTGGGAAGTAAAGGCGGCCGGTGTGGTGCTGACAATATCACCCACTAAGTGTTTTTAGGTCTTTAAAAAAAGGTCTAGCTCTACATACTCAATACGCCTGAATGAGTCAAAAATCACAAACTACATGAGTCAAAAAGGGTCCATTACTTTCTATATATATACATATATGTGTGGGTATATATATATATGTACACACGTCTACAACTAAGCACGCAGTACATGCACATTCGCTCACACCCACATACACCCCTCCCCCCCCCCCACACACACACACACACACTCACACTGCAGCCCGCACAATCACAAATATATAATCAGTGTCTTCCCTGAGTTGCCTCCCATATGCTATAGCTATCATTCACGTGTCAGGGGAAAGCATGGCTGTGTTATCTCCCGTTTATTCCCCGAAAAACATAACTCCGTCGAGTTTATGACACGTCAACATCATAACATCATTTGTGCTGAGGCGTGAAGTTTTTGTAAACTTACCTTCTAGTCCATTCCTGCTTAACTCATCGACTGCCACCAGTCGTTTTCTATGGCACACATTACGCGTCAGACTTACTTTTCGTTCTAAGCGTTGACCGGCTGTAAGTGAACGGAAACTCTTGGTTGTTCAATCATTCCTGTCCTCGTGAGGATTCCAGGGCCCTATTATAGGGAAAACAAGAATGGACCCACTGCTTACCCATTAGCATGTCGTAATAGTCGACTAATTGGGAGCTTCCTACGAAGTCGGAGTGCATCTGCGAGGCAAGGAACCAGCAGCCTGCATACATAGGAGTCAAATCAGTGAAACGGATGCACACACAACACTCAGGTTCTGGAACAGTACTGCAGTCTAGAAGTGGATAAACAACCAGAACTTTCCGCCAGAGTTTACAGCTGGTGAATGCGAAGAAGAAGATGATTCATTCCTGGACTAGTCTTCTTCCAGAACTTGAGTTGTGCTTGCGCATCCGTTTCACAAATGTCATATTTGCAGATTGTTGGTTCCTCCACTTTCAGGCATATGTACTCATATTTCCAAGGAAACGCCCCTAATTTGCCTGCAACTAGGACATACTAGTTACGGTTGGTGGGGAAGCAGTGAGTCTCTTACCCCCATCCCCACCCCATCGGCCCCTCAATATTGGGCCCGAGAACCTACACTGCGACAGGCCCACTCGGGCTTGCTTCATAGCTGCATGGCTCTCCTTAAAAAATTTTTTATTATGGATGAACGGGTTTCTGCGATTTTGTGTGATTTCATCTGCATCCGAAGAAAGGCTTTTTGAGTCACTTTGTGTCAGTCATTGAGGATTCAGTCTCAGAGAGACTAAAACAAAAACAAAAAGTAAATTAATAAATAAATTCCAGATTATTAACTTTTTAGTGCCAGGTCTTTCATGATGTATGACGGACTCTTTACTAGGAAATCCAACGTCTAGTGCCCTAATAAACATTTTCATTTGGACAGAGTATACTAAAAAAAAAAAAAACCTGGCTTACCTAGTTGTGTACTTTCAGTAAACTCTGATACAGATGATCCTCCCTGCCATGATACCAGACTGCCTAGCATCTTTTCTCTTGGTCTCCATCTACCTCCACTCTCCACCAGCTTTCGTATAGTCACTGTGTACTCCAGTTTTCTCCTTCTGAACACGTCTCCAAAGAAAGTAGATTGTCTCTTTCTGATTTGGGCAGTTAGTTCCCTTTGTGAGTCAGTTTCTTTCAAAGCATCCTCATTACTCTTTTGATTTGCAGAAGGTATTCTCATCATCCGTCTTTAAAACCACATCGCAGCTTCCAAGTATTTCTTCACGTATCTGTCAACTGTCAGTGATTCGCTTCCATATATCAAGACAGGATTTATATAGCTTTTAAGAATTCTTTTTCTCGTCTCAATTCTTCATTTTATAAAATGCTGCCTTGATCTTCTTCTATATTGTTATCTTGATTACATCTTTCATCGATGTTTTCAGGGTACCAAGTACTTAAACATATCAACGTGCTTGAGCACTGTGTGTTCAGTGCGTTTACAAATTCATAGTGATTGGTTTGTTTCTGTTTTCCTAGGTATCTGCTGCACAACATGCTGGGACTGGTGGAGTTAACTTTCAAACCATTCATTTCCCCGTTTCTGTTCCGGGCCCCATTTCGAAGAGAGACCCTCAGCACCTTTTCAAGCATGTCGTGGAAGACTACTAATTAGGAATTGGCTGAAATTAAATCTGTTGGACACAGAGAAAAAAAAAGGAGGGGGGGGGGGGGCGGGGGACTCAGTTTTCAATGCCTAGCTGTAAAACACAACACAGCGTGCTCAATCCCAAATCCCTCCGCACCCCCTCCCCTCCCCTCCCCTTTCTTTTTAAGGAAAAAAGCCAATGTAGAAGCAGATCATGCACAAACACACAGAACACGTACAATTCCATGCCTGGAACCTGAATGAGTGGCCTTAAAAAACCCAGTGTGAGAAACCCTTCCATCTATACAAGTCATCTTCTGCTGGTTTTTCAATCATCAATTTTAGCAGGCCGGAGCATCGCCAAATGGCTTCAGCCATCACTGTCTGTTGGTTAAGGAGAATTTAATGACGTCATTAGCCAGATTTAGAAGAGGGGCTCACAGTTTATCCTGGAGGCTTGTTGATCTTTCCGAATCATTTCTTATGGGATAACTCCGCCAAGCGAAGTTTGTGCTTAGGAAAAGTTCTATCGGCTTAACTACAGCCCTTAGGGTGTGTTTAGAATGGGCCCCATAGCAGCCACATTTGCGTTATTCGAATATTGTAACACGATGAAACATTTTCCCTTTTTTATTTCGTAGACGTAGGTTGGAGAGAAAATATAATGATTTCGTTGCAGTCATAACAAAAAGGTGCATTACGGGAAAAGGGAAGACAGTTGCTGTCCTCGTTTGCAAACTGGTGATCTATATATATTTATGTAATTTTTGTCTTGTTGTTGCTGTAGTTGTTGTTGTTGTTGTTGTTGTTGTTGTTGTTGTTCTTCTTCTTCTTCTTCTTCTTCTTCTTCTTCTTCTTCTTCTTCTTCTTCTTCTTCTTCTTCTTCTTCGTCTTCTTCTTCTTCTTCTTCTTCCTTCTTCTTCTTCTTCTTCTTATTCTTCCTCTTCTTCTTCTTCTTCTTCTTCTTCTTCTTCTTCTTCTTCTTCTTCTTCTGCTTATTCTTCTTCTTCTTCTACTTCTTCTTCTTATTATTATTATTATTATTATTATTATTCTTTTTTCTGCTGCTGCTGCTGTTGCTGTCGGTGATTGTACTGCTGGCACTGCTTCTGTTACTCCTCTTCATTCACATTCCTCTTCTTCTTCTCCTTTTTCCTCTTCTTCTTCTTCTTCTTCTTCTTCTTCTTCGTTGTCGTGTTACTGATTCTGCTTACCGGGACAGTGAAAGAAAGTCTTTTCTTCTGTCCACTACATCATCATGATCTCCATGGTTGCCGTATCTTTAGTAAATGCGCCTAAGTGCACCAGGGGCATCCCTTGTAATACTAACACTAGTATTTAACAGTTTGGGATACAGACACATATAATATCTCAGACATATACAGATATGTGTTTTAAATGAAGATAACAGCGAAATATATATCTTTTTTTTTTTTTTTAAATTACCTTTTCAAGTGAATAATGGAAACAATTCAAGGGTAAATAAATCCAGTGGAAGTTTAATTTTTACTGAATGTTGCGATAAAGAAGGGAAATGCAAATAAAGCTGACTGCCAGTATGACTATCAAACTAAAGATTGTAGCTATAATGGCAATTGAAAGTTTAATCTGTGTCATGGTCACGGTTTCGAAGGAGTCAACACTTTATTTTCAATGAACATACGAAGTACAGGAAGGATATGTGATTTACAGTGTGTATGTGTGTGCGCGTGCGTTCGCGCGTATGTGTAAATAAATATCCCTTTCGTCACCAACATCTCCGCCTTTCATTCGTTTTTCATTCTCTCTCCTGCTTCTTCTTCTCGTCACTCTGTCCCTTCTATCTCCCTTTCTCGTTGTTTATGTCTTCCTTCATCTCCTTGTCCTTTCTTCTTCCCCACTTCTCAGTTGCTCCCTCTTGTTTCCTCTCATCCCCACTCTCATTTCTTTCTTCTTTTCCGGGCTTAAATTACCATTTTCCTTAAAGAATCTTTTGAATCAATCCCGGCTGCACGATTCTCTGGGGATTTAGACCGAACACAGAAAGTACTAGTGACATCACAGTCAGCTAAAATTAAGTACACTTTTTCAGGTCGCGTCCCTCCCAAAGTGCCTGTCCCATATTGTCAATCCCAGCGTACTCTCCCTCCCAGGTTCACGAGATTCTATAAACTGAAAGCGTAATTCCCTTACAACAAGTTAACCTTGTGGTGTAGGAAGTCACATCTGCCAGGTTGTAGTTTGATGATGTAGATGTAGGCTGACCAGTTCCCTTGATACTCGTGTTAACATTTTTTTTTTTTTGGGGGGGGGGGGGGGAAATTGGTATCCCTATTACGTAGAATGTACTAGAAACCAGATTAACTTTGAACATTTCGTGATGGTGCTGCCACAATTGATTCCAGGATAATTTGTTTCCACCAGAATGTGTCTTCTGAACGGAAAGACAAGTTGTCTTTCTGTCGTAGCCTTTTTCACAACATCTGGAATGTTCATGTCATCTGCTCAAATAATTCTAAGCATTCTTCTATAGAAGTACATCTCCCATGCTTATTTATGTTTTATTATTTATTTTTAACCAACTGTGTTCATTTCAAAGCGTAAATAGGAGACTGATTTAAATATGGCCAAAACAAAAACGCCATCCATGAAGCAAAAGAAATCATATAATAAAAACAGGCACCAATCCTTTAAGGTCTGGTAAAATTGTTAGGACTCAGGATGAGCACGCCATTCTTGTTTACCTAATTAAAATTGCGTTGTTACATGTGCGGTCTGGAGCCTACGGTGAATATTAATTCTGTTTCAAACTGGAAAGAGTGATCATGAGATATTTGAACTAAGCAGATAAGCTAGTTCTACGTTTAGTTAGTTAGTTAGTTAGTTAGTTAGTTAGTTAGTTAGTTAGTTAGTTAGTTAGTTAGTTAGTTAGTTAGTTAGTTAGTTAGTTAGTTAGTTAGTTAGTTAGTTAGTTAGTTAGTTAGTTAGTTAGTTAGTTAGTTAGTTAGTTAGTTAGTTAGTTAGTTAGTTGGTTGGTTGGTTGGTTGGTTGGTTGGTTGGTTGGTTGGTTGGTTGGTTGGTTGGTTGGTTGGTTGGTTGGTTGGTTGGTTGGTTGGTTGGTTGGTTGGTTGGTTGGTTGGTTGGTTGGTTGGTTGGTTGCTTGGTTGCTTGGTCGGTCGGTCGGTCGGTCGGTCGGTCGGTCGGTCGGTCGGTCGGTCGGTCGGTCGGTCGGTCGGTCGGTCGGTCGGTCGGTCGGTCGGTCGGTCGGTCGGTCGGTCGGTCGGTCGGTCGGTCGGTCGGTCGGTCGGTCGGTCGGTCGGTCGGTCGGTCGGTCGGTCGGTTGGTTAGTTAGTTAGTTAGTTAGTTAGTTAGTTAGTTAGTTAGTTAGTTAGTTAGTTAGTTAGTTAGTTAGTTAGTTAGTTAGTTAGTTAGTTAGTTAGTTAGTTAGTTAGTTAGTTAGTTAGTTAGTTAGTTAGTTAGTTAGTTAGTTAGTTAGTTAGTTGGCTGGTTGGCTGTCTGGCTGGTTGATTGGTTGGTTGTTTGGTTGGTTGGTTGGTTGGTTGGTTGGTTGATTGGTTGGTTGGTTGGTTGGTTGGTTTGGTTGGTTGGTTGGTTGGTTGGTTGGTTGGTTGGTTGGTTGGTTGGTTGGTTGGTTGGTTGGTTGGTTGGTTGGTTGGTTGGTTAGTTAGTCTCTTCTCTTGATCCTAGGGCCGTGCATAGGGCAGAGGGCGTAGCTCTCCATGTATGTCGGTTCCTTACCACCCGATTTTGCGATCTATTTCGGGAAATCCGTTCGTTATCGTTTATAGCAGTTTTCTTTAACCGATGGGCCGGGGGAAAGTCCAGGTGCATACCCGAATGTTCTGGACATGACCTGGTTATTTAAGGATGGCCTGTACTTAGTATTAAGTGGCAGGACAAGATCATAAGCACTGAGGTATTGGAAAGAGCAGGCACTACAGCGTTCTTCTAAATGCTCACTCTTCGAAGGCTTAGGTGACTGGCGCCACCTGGAGAAAGGAGGACAGCAGAGTTCCCAAAAATATTTATTATGGTGAACTAAAGACGGGTAGAAGATGTGGAAGCCGATCTCTACTATGATATAAAGACGTTTGCAAGCGGGAAATGAATGACACAGGCATTGAGGTGGACTCGTGGCAACAAAATGCCACGGACCGTGTTGCCTGGATGGGTCACATCAGGAAGTGGAGGAGAATGAAGGAAGAAATGATTGCAGAAAGGATGAGAGCAGAACGTCTGAGAAGAAACAAACAAATGTTCACAACAATGGTCATGAAATCCGATGCTTCAACTGTGGAAGACTTTTCTTAACGCGGGCAGATCTTGCTAGTCACACTCGCCATCGGCTATGAGTCCTATACCTCATCATAGCGCAATATAACACTATTGTCTAGAAAGACTGAAAGATGCCAATCTAATACTACAGCTTGGCAGCAGTAAACTCAGTGTTTCTTTTACTGAACTTTATGCAAGAATGTCTTCAACGTTCTTCATGTGTAAGATAAATGTCTGTTTTACAAGCTTGAACTAAATAAACAGGTATACGGTATCAGAGACTGAGGATCTACAGATGAAGAGATTAGAAAACATGACTTTGACAAAGCCTCTGCTATTTCCCAGCCTTATCCATACAGCCTATTTTGGCCGTGTCGAACGCCATAGTGGTGTAGACAGAACGCTGATGGGGGATACAGTTTCCTGAAAACGATGAAGAGGCAGACTTCTGTGGATGTGGATACATGGCAGTGAAGATGCATTGTCTATGAAAGCACACAGAGTTGGAGAATTAGCTAGAGAAAGAGAGACGTTCAGGCTTGTCATGATGAGAGCGACATTCTGTAAAACACCTGTTGGCTGAAACAACATCAGTCTGTCAATATATGAAGAAGAAAAAAACAACTTATGTTTTCAAAACAAAAACAAAAATCCTGATTATGTATTCCATTTCAACTGACAGGACTAGAGGGAAAATCCCTCAGACTGCTGGTGGAAGGGGACGAGGGGGGGGGGGGGGGGGGGGGGAGAGAGACATAGACAGCGAGATCAATGTGCGATCACTCCCCAGTTCATCTCACCGACTGTCCGGGCCATTCACTGATTTATCGATTAACTGACTTGGAAAAAACATGGGACGGTGCTAACTGGAACACTGGCTGCAATACATACTGAAATTGTTCGCTCTCTTTCTCTCTCTCTCTCTCTCTCTCTCTCTCTCTCTCTCTCTCTCTCTCTCTCTCTCTCTCTCTCTCTCTCTCTCTCTCTCTCTCTTTCTCTATCTCTCTCTCTCTCTCTCTCTCTCTCTCTCTCTTTCTCTTTCTACCCCCCACCCCCACCACAAACACACATACACATACACAACACACATCCGGACACACATGTATGTGCGTTTCGAGTGAAAATTGGGAGTAAACAGTGTCAGGATAGTGGTATGTGTGTCGTCTAGCGCATGTGTATTGAAGAAAGGAACTGACGAGTAAGGAGGGACTATTTGTGGGTGTATTTGTGTGTGAGTGAGTGGGCGTGTGTGTGTATATATATATATATATATATATATATATATATATATATATATATATATATATATATATATATATATATATATATATATATATATATATATTTATTTATATATATGTGTGTGTGTGTGTGTTGTGTGTGTGTGTGTGTGTGTGTGTGTGTGCGCGGCTAGTGTGTGCATTTATTTCACCACTCATGATTTTTTTGTGTTTTTTCTTGATATTCACAAAATGCGTATTACCATAACATGCTTTATTGATAAAATACAACTGCTGTGTGAAAGACAGTTGTTTGGAAAGGCCGAATGTAATACAGGCCTGTGTGCCTATTTTGTGAACTTTTGAAAATGAATTTTGTTCTTTCGTTCGTTCGTTCCTTCGTTTTTTTCTTCCGTCCTTTTTCTCTACTTGGCTCTGGTCGAGTCTCACAAGGTCTGACTTTTGCTAAAATTATGTCCAGAGAGCTTTCGTCTGCCTTCTCTTGATGTTTCGGAATTATCTGGTGATTCCAGATAATGTTACTACGGTTTGTTTCGGCTTTGCTGAGGTTTCATCTTTCTGCAAAGGTTTTTGACATTCATCCATTTGGCAGATATTTTCTTGATTTTTATGAGAGCTGTAAACAATGGTAGCGCAGGGTGCCGTAACTCATTTTTGACTCATACTAGGTGTAGAACGTGAGTCGTTTCCCAAACAAAGATTGTATTCCACGCAACATGGTTCGCTTCTAAGTTAGACGGATACCACGTTGGGCGTATATCAAAGCGGACGTATACCAAGGTTTACTGTGTATGTATGTGTGTGTGTGTGTGGTGTGGATATGCGAGCGTGTTTGCGTATGACTACCTGAGTTGGTAAATGGGGGACGCGCAATGGCACTTTTCTTTTATCTCCAGTATTATTTACAACTGCCCTTTTGTTCTGCATGGGATTCCAAGGATATACAAAAAACCCAGCCTACCGCAAGGATTAATCTTGAGATGAAATAATGCAAGGAGCTTGAAAATTAGCACGTCTCCAATGATTTCGTGCAAGCATGAAAGCTAGTCTTTGAGAAGACACTGAAAAAAAAAAAAAAACTTTCCGCACACCAGTCTAATTTATGTCCCCCTGCCTCGAACTTCCCTGAGTCCTGTCTTTGATCTTGGCGTTCTCACAACAGTATCCATATCCCAAAGGTAACAATAAAAGTCATTGCTGTTTTAATCTACTTTTTTTTACTGCCGTGACGACTGGTCTTAGCGATGGTGTCGTTCCACAACCTTCGTTCTTGATGTTATTTCACAGTTTAGCTCCGATATCTTTCTCATACAGATTTATAACGTTTTAGCTGTCGTTTGACTGGTACCTTCAATTTTTCCAGACGATAGTGTTATAATGCGCTATGGGGAGGCATGGGACTCACAGTCCATGGCGATGGCGAGTGTGACTAGCAAGACCTGTCCACCTTCTCCATAGAACAGAGCCTGGGCAGTATTGCAGAGACTTTATGTTGCCCATGTATCATGATCCCTCACTCGACCTGCCTTGTTTACTACTTTGTTTACTAACACCAGTACGTCTGGAACAAAGCAGGCTGCAGAAGCTGCCGCATCAGAAGAGCATGGTTCTATCTGTCAACTATGCCACAGAGGTATAGATAAAGATCTTAAAATTAAGACAACTCATTTTGATGCAGACCAGAACGGACTTCAAAATCAACAGCGTGTGTGAGGGTAAAGCCATACTTTTACTACTACTACTACTACTACTACTACTACTACTACTACTACTACTACTACTACTACTGCTGCTGCTGCTGCTGCTGCTGCTGCTGCTGCTGCTGCTGCTGCTGCTACTACTACTACTACTACTACTATTATTATAATTATTAATACTACTACTACTTATAGTACCACCACCACCACCAGGGATTATTTGTAGACAAAAAGGAGCCAATACCCACCACACACACACAAAATGCCGATACTGCTCACAAAGTGTCTTTTATAGTAATACTGAAACATACATAATGCCTACAGAAGCTGCCGATAAGGCCTACCGATGAGTCTGACAAAAAAAAAAACCGACTGCTACTACTATTTCTACTACTACTGCTGCTACCACTGCTACTGCTGCTACTACTGCTACAGCTGCTACTGCTGCTACTACTGCTACTACTGCTACTACTACTGTTACTGCTACTACTACTGTTACTACTGCTGCTACTACTGCTACTGTTGCTACTACTGTTACTGCTACTACTTCTGTTACTGCTACTACTACTGTTACTGCTACTACTACTGTTACTGCTGCTACTGTTACTGCTACTACTACTGTTACTGCTGCCACTGTTACTGCTACTACTACTATTACTGCTACTACTACTGTTACTGCTGCTACTGCGGCTATTACTGCTACTGCTACTACTACTGTTACTGCTGCTACTACACTACTGCTGCTACTACTGTTACTGCTGCTACTACACTACTGCTGCTACTACTGTTACTGCTGCTACTACACTACTGCTGCTACTACTCTTACTACTGCTACTACACTACTGCTGATACTACTCTTACTACTGCTACTACTGTTACTGCTACTGCTGCTACTATAACTGTTACTACTACTGTTACTGATGCTACTTCTAGTTACTGCTGCTATTACTGTTACTGATCATACTACTGTTACTATTGTTACTACTACTATTACTGCTGCTACTCCTGTTACTTATGCTACTACTACTGTTACTGCTGCATCTACTGTTACTGTTACTACTACTGTTACTACTGCTACTACTACTGCTACTGTTGTTACTACTACTACTACTACTGTTACTACAAAAAGGTAAAGGTAAAGTTGGGAGATGGGAACTAACGTCATTGCACACGGTTATAAACCATAAGTGCTCTGCCACCAGCACAGACAGCTGATAAGAAACTGTCCGCCTGTGTCGCCGTTCGCACGTCACTCTGTAGCTACAGCGACGTTCCTCCATTTACACTATGAATTAATCAAGTAACAGAAAGTATTGTGAACGGCACTCATAGAAAGAAGTAGAAAGATAGAAGAACACACTAGACAACATAAAAATCGAAAGCTATAGTTACCGTGCCGGGAATTGAACCTGTCACCTCCAGACGGCGTCTGCGCCTCGCCATGAGTACAAGTGCACTAAGATACATGGTCAACTCGGCACCCCCAAAAAAAGGTGTCTCATTGGCCATGTCTATCGTACAGCTTGAAATCCACGACTATGGAATACGGACAGAATTCATTTCAACCCATTGAAATGGCACCATAGGTTACAGAAATTTATATTAACGAGGCAAATGTCGAATAACAATCACAGCAACAATTTACGTACACAGTAGACCTTATTGCCCTGTCTAGAATACACAAACATTTAAGAAAGGTATTTGATTGGTAGGTTCCGGTGTGTATACGTCATTCCTATAAATAAACAGAGGGGGGAACCATTTGAAGCCGTTAAATATTATGAATTAATCAAGTAACAGAAAGTATTGTGAACGGCACTCATAGAAAGAAGTAGAAAGATAGAAGAACACACTAGACAACATAAAAATCGAAAGCTATAGTTACCGTGCCGGGAATTGAACCTGTCACCTCCAGACGGTAAAGGTAAAGTTGGGAGATGGGAACTAACGTCATTGCACACGGTTATAAACCATAAGTGCTCTGCCACCAGCACAGACAGCTGATAAGAAACTGTCCGCCTGTGTCGCCGTTCGCACGTCACTCTGTAGCTACAGCGACGTTCCTCCATTTACACTAGAGTGTCACTCTGGTACCCATTTCCTAGAGGCTAGGTGAACCCCGGGAACCGGCCGGTTTTGAACACCGACAGTGCCTGCAGCGAGTCGACGCTGGATTTGAAAGCGAGCCTTCTATCGGCTGCGCTAACGCTGCTCACACTGTTACTATTATTACTACTACTGTTACTGCTGTTACTGCTGTTACTGCTGCTACTACCCTTACTGTTGCTACTACTCTTACTGCTGCTACTACTCTTACTGCTGCTACTACTATTACTACTACTGTTACTGCTGCTACTACTCTTACTGTTGCTACTACTGCTACTACTACTGTTACTGCTGCTACTGCTACTGTTAATACTGCAACTACTACTGTTACTGCTACTATCACTCCCGCTACTGCTGCTACTACTCTTACTGCTGCTACTACAGCTACTACTACTGTTACTGCTACTACTACTGCTGCTGCTGCTACTACTACTACTACAACTATTACTATTACTACAATTACTACTACTACAACTAATATTACTGCTACTACTACTAATACTACTGCTGCTGCTGCTGCTGCTATTGCTATTGTTATTACTTATACTATCACTTTGTTTTTCTACTACTGATGCTATTATTTCTACCACTGTTATTATCACTACTACTATTATCACTATTACTTCTATTACCGCTACTACAACTATTACTACTACAATTATTACTACTGATTATATCATTACTACGATTATTACTACAACAACAGCTACTACTACTACTACTACCACTACTACTACTATTACTACTACTACTATTACTGTTACTACTAGTTTTCCTACTACTACTACTACTACTTTTTCTACTACTATTACTACTATTACTATTACCACTGCTGCTACTACTATTACTACTACTTCCACTACTGATACTACTATTACTACTACTACTACTATTACTGCTACTACTTCTTTCCCTACTACTACTACTACTACTACTACTTCTACTACTGTTTTTCCTACTACTGTTACTACTACTATTACTACTACCACTACTGCTACTAATATTACTACTAATATTACCACCACCACTACTACTACTACTAATACTACTACTACTACTACTACTTTTCCTACTACTATTGCTACCACTACTCCTACTACACCTACTACTACTACTACTACCACCATTACTGCTACTACTCATCATCATCATGTAGCAGGTCCTTTGCAGAACGTCGCTCTCATCACAGTCTGCCTGTAAGAAACTCGGTCCCTTGGCAGTTCCCCCGCCTCATGAACTTTCACACTTAAGGAGTCACTTATATCCTGTGCCCATCTTCGTGTCGGTCGGCCTCTGTCCCTCCTTCCTGAAACCATGCCTTCTGCTATAATTTTTTCCAATCAGTCGTGGCGCTTGATATGACCAAAATATTTCAGCTTTCGAGAAAGGATACTGCTAATACTACTACTAGTATTACTGCAACAACTATTACTACTACTACTGATAATTTTACTACTACTACTTTCCCTACTACTATTACTACTACTAATGCTTTTCCTACTACTATTACTACTACTACTATTACTGCTACTACTATTACTATTACTATGCCTAAGAAGAATACTTGGCATTAAGTGGCAGGACAAAATCACAAACACTGAGGTACTGGAGAGAGCAGGTACTACAACAGTCTTTTCCATGCTCAGTCTACGAAGGCTCAGGTGGCTGGGTCACACCTGGAGAATGGAGGATGGCAGAGTCCCTAAGGACATCCTTTATGGTGAATTAAAGACAGGAAGAATGTGTCGAGGTCGACCTCTACTACGTTATAAAGATGTGTGCATGCGGGACATGAATGATAAAGGTATTGAGGCGGGCTCATTGGAACAAAATGCCATGGACCGTGTTGTGTGGAAAGGGCAAATCAGGAAGGGAGTGAGACTAAAGGAAGAAATGATTGCAGAAAGGATGAGAGCTGAGCGTCTGAACAGAAACGGATTAAACACAAATGTTGTCAACAATGGTCCTGAAATCCCATGCTGTTATGTGGAAGACTTTTCATGACACGGACGGGTCTTGCTAGTCACACTCGCCATCGCCATGGGCTGTGAGTCTGACGCCTCCTCATAGCGCAATATAACACTTTCGTCTGGAAAGTCTACTACTTGTGGCGGCGATTTAAAAAAAAATATTTTGAGAAACTCTGCGATAGACGGCTGTCAAGGACTCTTCGTACGCAGCCCCGTAACTCTAACAATGACCCGGCTCTCTAGCGTAGTTGGCTAAACCGGATTACGCAGTGACCGGGTGGCGAACTCTTTGTGGTCCGGGTTCACTCCCGGGGGTCGGCAGAAAAGCCACATTTATCCCAGATTTACGGCATTTACAATGGAATCAAGGCCAAAAGGTTGCGATATCCATAATACCGAGCCTAAGGGTTAACAACTCATGGCTTCTGGATACTAAAACAAACAAACAACTCTAACAATGACACCAAGGAATCTGTTAAAAACTGAACGTGCTCGTGAAGGGAATGAGACAGTCCATAAAATCTTCTCCCCGTTCAACGGCCGTAAACTCCGATGGAAAGTTCTGGTGGTTTGTCCATTTTTTTTTTTTTTTTACATCTGGAATATTTGTAGGCACAGTATTGGTTCTTCGCATCACGGGCATAGGCACTCCTATTTAGAAGAATTAATCAAGTAACATAAAGTGTATTGATGGGCACTCATAGAAAGAAGTAGAAAGATTGAAGAACACGCTAGACAACATAAAAATCGAAAGCTATAGTTACCGTGCCGGGAATTGAACATGTCACCTTCAGACGGCGTGGTGCGCCTTGCCATGGATACAAGTGCACTAAGAACATGGTCAACTAGACACCCCCTTTTTAAAAAACACCCCTAATTAGTTAACTTTTACAGCAGGCTTGTTAGAAGACACAGTGGATCTCTTCTTTCCCCCTGAAAGAATGGGGCCCCCGAACCCACACAAGAAAGTCAATGAAACCCAGAATTTTCAGAGCCGGCATGAAAGGAAAAGTTGTCTCGGGCCTTGTGCACACACAACAGACGGCTGTGAACAATCAGGACAATATCACCTAAGAGGCTTTTCAGGGACAAACACAGGTGTCACGTGCAGACAAACAGCCGCAGCTACAGATAACAAAAGAGTTCAAGCCTTGCTTCTCGGCGCCCTTTGTTCATTTCTCAGTCCCTGCGTTCAGGTCGCACTGGGGTCGCTTTCAAAGACCATTTCTAGGCAAAGTCGGAAAGGAAACAGACGTGATAGTCGGAATCGATTTGCCTTTTCCTGTTTA
>CAJHNH020004068.1:472732-482732 GCA_905116865.2 Candidula unifasciata | reverse complement strand
TTTTCTGCGAAAATCGGAGACAAATGATTATCTTAATATAATGTGTATGGGTGTATGTATGTGTTTGCACGCAAGTGTGTGTGTGTGTGTGTGTGTGCTTGCGTGTCTGTGCTTGCCTGTGTGTGTGTGTGTGTGTGTGTGTGTGCTTGCGTGTGTGTGCATGTGTCCTCTTTCTAGTTATCTGTCTACGTGTTAGTTGTCTACCTGTCTGTTTATCTGGTTGTATTCCGTCAGTTCCTATATATATATATATATATATATATATATATATATATATATATATATATATATATATATATATATATATATATATATATATATATATATATATATATATATATATATACAGAGTGTCAACATTTTCCACAACGTTCCAGTCCAAGTGTTTCTCTTCTAACTGACCTGACATTTCTATATTGTTGTTGTTTTTTCAAACTCACCAGCACCGCACAACGAGCAACCAACACCCGGTAACACAAAGTGCCGCCATTCAAATAAGGATCACCCGAGCACAAACCCAGTTCAACCAATAGGTTGTGTTAATATTAGGACGCCCCAACAACTGCCGAAGTGGGGCTTTAAAATAACGAAAACATTCGTGTTAACGAGGGTTTACTTTATAACTTGCACCAACAATTAATCTAACCCCCATGTGGATTCGGGATCCCATTGTTGGGCGGGGGGGGGGGGGGGTAGACCCACTGCCCGTGACAAGTATGTCGTAAAAGTAACAAAATGCAGCACGTTTCCTTCGAAGTCGGGCTACTTATGCCTGAGAGGCGACAAACTAACAGTCGGCATAACAATAAGCTAGATCGGTAAAATGAATGTGCACGCAGAAATCTGGTTCTAAAACAAAACTAAAGTCCAGAAAGGTATGAACAAAAAGAACAGCCGGTTAACGCAAAGAAGCAGAAAAAGAATTCAGCTAACGCGGTGTCTCACAAAACATGCACCTAAATTAAACGAAACGTTCCCTATTTCACACTCTACCAAGCACTACCTGCCAACGAATTCCCTATATCATTCAGCGCATATAATTCAGGAAAGAGATTTTGCGATAACCCAGCAAAATAGATAAACTGACGAAAATAGAATTAGAAATAAGTATAGAAAGAGATATAAGTTAAACAAGCAATGGGAATACTCCACTCAGGCGACCATAGATTGTATCGCAGCTATGGCCTGAAGGATCCTTGAAGATATGCACCCATCTTGCAATGGAATCTGTAATGGAAATTAAGAAGAAAATAAATTCCGGACAGATTTCTGTCCCAGATGGAAAAACCATCACATATGTCTAGGAATCTTCGAGGCCGCCATTTCTCCAGAGGAAACTGTGTTCCAAAAACTTCACTTTTGCCGACATTTGACGTGTGGAAAATTGCTCTCTTGGCAATAAATAAGCAAATAAATGAATAATAAAAATATGACATTGACGAATTGTAATCACGTGACTAGTCAAGCAGAGAAGGGAGAAGGGAATATTTCCCGTTTAACATATCCTGCTGTTTTTTTAACAAAATGGGATAGGAATGCGACTTGATTCTTAATGGGGATCACGGTGCTATCTTAAATAAGCATCTGCGAGAATCTTCTTCATCATTTTCTCTTTTTTTTTTTTCTGCTTCCTTTACTTCTACTTCTGTTTCATCAGATGGCTCGTTGCTTTGTGGTTTACAGCTACGATGCTTTATCTGCGTCCTTCAGCGCAACCCGTTCTATTTCAGAAAATCTCTAATCAGTCGCCTGTTACGACATGTTTGTTAAAGGACAATGTGTCCATTATCCTTATCCCCCTCCTCACCTTTATTTCTAATAAAGAAGAAGAAGAAGAAGAAGAAGAAGAAGAAGAAGAAGAAGAAGAAGAAGAAGAAGAAGAAGAAGAAGAAGAAGAAGAAGAAGAAGAAGAAGAAGAAGAAGAAGAAGAAGAAGAAGAAGAAGAAGAAGAAGAAGAGAAGAAGAAGAAGAAGAAGAAGAAGAAGAAGAAGACGAAGAAGAAGAAGAGAAGAAGAAGAAGAAGAAGAAGAAGAAGAAGAAGAAGAAGAAGAAAAAGAAGAAGAAGAAGAAGAAGAAGAAGAAGAAGAAGAAGAAGAAGAAGAAAAAGAAGAAGAAGAAGAAGAAGAAGAAGAAGAAGAAGAAGAAGAAGAAGAAGAAGAAGAAGAAGAAGAAGAAGAAGAAGAAGAAGAACGGATGAGTTGGATTTGCGTTGATTTCAACTTGAAAAAACTGTTTTGGCTCGCGAACATTTCGGTCCACGAACGGAGTCAAAGAACGAATTATGTTCGTGACCCGAGGTAGCACTGTACCTATATTCTTACATACCAAGTGGCATTAGCTGCATGATGTGGTAAAAATCACTCCGGTCGCTTTTACTTCCCTGGGCATTGCCTGGTAGCCATATTAGTATCGGTCTACCTAGAAGTTAAATGCCAAATTTGAAGGGAAAAAAATTATTACGTCTCGAAACGGATTTGAACGCCTGACCTTCAAACCGGGAGGTAAGCCTCTAGACACCAACGCTACCGCGACTTCCAAATGTTTTTTTTTTGGGGGGGGGGGGGGGGGGGGGGGGGGCAACTGTCAAAATCTACAGTGACTTACTTCTATTTGTATACTAAAGTAGACACGATTTAAACCCAACAAACACAAGATTAGTGCGAAATAATTGCCATTCTTTTCATACTAGGTTTTTCCATTTAGTGGTCGGTGACAAATAATTACCATAACTGTCTTGTCTGAATTAGTTTCTTTGATATTTTATCTTTTCCTAAACTCTGGTTTGTGATATTTGTTTTCCTTGTGTGGGTTGAAGAAGAAATGATGGACGACGTGATGTTAAGACAAAAACCATCAACGTTAACTGGGATACAGATCAAGAACAACTCCGAACTAGCATGTGGTCGGTCTATGTTCTCGCTGGTGAACTACCTTACGCACTTATATTGCGTGTACAGCCTGCTTAATGCGATTATCATCAAGAGCGCCTGAACCTGGGAGTTCATGTCATTGGGGGTGCTCAGTCCCACCCCCCCCCCACCCCTTTTCCACTCAGTAATTTTGAAAGAAGTAAGTAGTCGGCTTTAAAAATGTATGTTTATACGTTTCATATATATATATATATATATATATATATATATATATATATATATATATATATATATATATATATATATATATAAATCAATGTGTGTGTGTTTGTTTGCCCCCTATAGACTCGGAAACTACTGAACCGATTTAGCTGAAATTTTCAGGATATGTTTGTTTTGATACTGGATGTTGAACCATCATAGTTTGAAATTCAACCTGTCACTGTTAGAGATAGGTGACCACAATTTAAGCCATAATATTCGAAACTTATATTTATAATTTTAGTGATTTCTAATTATAGCCACGTTAGTAATTGCGCATGCGCCGTGCAGCCAACCCCTCCTCTAATACATAGAGTAGGTCGTGGTACAGCAAACAAGACTATATCTATATCTGTGCAGGCAATGATTGCCACAATAACTATATTAGACACGATTTATATTTTCTGTTCTTTTTTTTTTTTTTTCAAACATCCTTCGATGAGTTGAAAAGTAGCCGATGGATTGGTAGGGAAAAAGAGGGAAAGGGAGGACATCAGGGACTATCTCGACGTCTGCGCAGACATTGACTGCGACATTAACCGTGTTAGACACGTGCGATTTCTTTTGTTGTGCCGTTTCATTAATATCTTTGGAATATCTGTCTATGAGAAAACAATTGCCTGCTGTTTTGAGTTGTGTTAAAATCGGGACACTGCAGTAGGGACACACATCTTAAATAGTTATGTTCTCTTTTCGTTATTCCGATTGAGTGGTTGCTTGGTCGAATGGTTAGAACACTCGGCTCGAACCAGGGTTCGAATCCGCAGTATTTTCTTTTTTCACTTAGGGCTAAAATAAAATCCTCACCTGCACTGTCGTGGCGACAGCACTAGCCATATGGCCCTTAATGTTATATATTTAAAAAAAAAACAAGGACATGTTTGTGGGTAAACCAGTTGATAATTAAATTTGACCATTTCACATACTTATGATCTCATTTTAAACTTTTCGATTGCATGGTTACGCTGAAATTTCATAGCTTTCCATTTATTTTCATTTAGATTTAATTATTTCATTTGCGTTGGAATTTCAAGCTGTGCTGTTTACCATAGCGTTCATTTCCTAATTCTTGTGTATTTTTCCTGTTTTAATTGCTTTTCAATTGTTTTTTTTCCCCGTCTCAACTACTTCGATGAGGGAAAGAGTAGTCGGTGAATTTGGGGGGGGGGGGGGGGGAAACTGATTACTGAGAGAGCTTTAAGTCACAGTAACTGCTTTACCCACTCAAAGTAGCAGCAGCAGTAGTAGTTGTGGTTGAGCGGTTACACCGTAGTGCTCTCATGTGAAGACCGCCGGTAAGGTTATGGCATACTTCTGTCGGGGAGCAAAATCATACATCCTTACCTGACCAGTCCGTGGCGACAACACTATCCATGCGGTGCCAAATCTTCTGGCTCACGACTCCCTGTCTACTCCGATGGTAAAACAGATAGCATTGACATTATTTTAGCTACTGTGGTGGTGGTCGTGGTAGTAGTTGTACTGGTACTTGAAGGATGATGCGGTAAATATTACATTAGCCCCATTCACTACCTATTACAATTCCTGCTCCCAATTTAGTCCGGATGGACTGGGATATCAATGTCAGTTACAACAAAAAGAATATCGCCAGCTGTACAGTCATGATTTTTCAATCCTTCGAAGAGGGAGAGAGCAGTAGTCGGTGGAAGAGGGGAGGGGAGAGGGTAATGACTGAAATTTAAGAGAACTTGAAGAGCTTTACACATGATTTTAAAGTTCTCATTACTTACTTAAATTGTTTATATTTTACTAACGCTACCTTCACTATTCTAATTTTTGTACGACGTATTTTGTTATTTACAAGTGCAGTAGTAGCTTTACTTACGTCTCCTATATACAAACAGCTTTAGCATGTGATAACCAAATAACCACTTTTGTTACTATGCTAATAGCACCATTTAAACGACCACTAATATAAAGACACAATTATATGGTGCGTGTTCTAAAGTTGGAAAACCCGACTATCTCTATATAAATGTGCAGAAAATGATTGCGACATTAACTATATTAGACAGGTGCGATTTCCATTTTCTTTCTTTTCCAAAAACCTTTGATGAGGGAGAGGGTAGTATGTGGATTTAGTTGTGGGGGAGGGGGGGGGGGGGGTCAAATACTATCTCTATATCTGAGCAGACAATGATTGTATTAGACACGTGCGATTTCTATTTTATTTCATTTCCATTTAGCCAAACTATGCCACAGCAACGCGTGGCCGGGTACAGCTAGTATATATATATATATATATATATATATATATATATATATATATATATATATATATATATATATAAACTTACTACACAGTATTATTATTATTACTGTGGTCTTCAACTCTTTATCCCATTCTACTTGTCAGTATAGAAAATATATGTGGCGGGGAAGCGTCTGATCTTATAATTGGAGCACTGTCTTAAAGCTGGTGCACTATTTAATAGTTAGGGCACTATCTCATAGTTAGAGCACTATCTGATAGTTAGGGCACTATCTCATAGTTAGAGCACTATCTCATAGTTGGAACACTATTTCATATTTGGAGCAACATCTTATAGCTGTGGCACTATCTAATAGTTAGGGAACTATCTCAGAGTTGGAACATTTTCTCATAGGTGGAGCACTGTCTCATGGTTAGAGCAGAATCTCACAGTTGGAGCCCTATCTTATAGCACATCTCATAGCTGGGGCACCATCTCATAGTGGGAGCACCATTAGATGGTAGATAAACCGTCACGTTGTTGGGATAACATCAAGTTCACAAATCATCACGTAGCTAGAGAATCACCTCAAAGCTACAGAGCTAATGGGTTGACTTTAATTAACCAGTTCTCGGTAATTGACTTAAATGCGTTAAGTGACATTTGACGTCAGAGGAAGTAATCAGAACAGAAATGGTAAGAGCACTCTGTGTCGCGGTCACGACCAGAACGGAATGGCTTCGTTAGAACAACAGCCTAGCGTTGTTATCGATCCACCCTCCAAGAATGAAATTATGCGCACCATCCGGTTGGTGTGAATTTTAAAATGAATCTATGCTGCGTTCTGGGAAAATAGCTAGATAGCTTGTGAAGCTATTGTAATTAAACCATTTCCACTTACATTTCTGCGGATCGGAAAGTCGTGGGTTCGCGTCCTGGCGGAGCGAACTTATTTTTTTTTTTAAATGACATCGACCCCCAGGGCGACCACGCCTTGAGTGGGTACCAGGTGCAGTCCTGGGAAGTATTCGCGGCCGGCGTGACGCTGACCTCATCACTTACCAAGTGCCGATGGGTCTATAAAAATATAGGTCTAGCCTTATATTCCCAATACACATGAAGGCGGGGAAAAGGGTCCTTTTACTTAAAATTTCTGACAGGTTATCAGATAACCGCAGTTCCAACTTCATATCAAAGAGGTCACCCCAAGGCTGCTCCGTTTCTGTGCCAAAGAGGACCACACAGAATGTCCATCACTGTCACTCGTTTAAAGTATTGACCTCCCCCGTGTGGGTTCCGGGGCACCATTGTGGGGAAAACAAAAATAGACCCACTGCCTCCACAAAGGCATGTCGTAAGTGTCGACTAATTGGGGAGCTTCCTTTGAAGTCGGAGTGCATCTGCCGGAGAGGCAAGGAACCAACAGTCTGTATTCAAAAGAATGAGATCTGTAAAACTGATGCACACGCAACACTCAGGTTCTGGAGCAGGACTGCAGTTCAGTAGTGGACGAGCAACCAGAACTTTCCGCCAGAGTGTACAGCTGGTGAATGCGAAGAAGAAGAAGAAGAAAGTATTGACACAGACTGCAGTTTTGGCGAATTCAATAGAAACACGCTTGTTGAATGCATAAAGCAGCCGTCAGAAGTGCCAACACAAACATTCTGACCCTAAAAATGCAGTTCACCGTCGATGGAAACAGCAGTTGTAACAAATTAGTAGTTGCACCTGCAATTAATCGAATAAGGCGCCACAGCTTCTCTGGCAACAGACCAGTCGGCATTTTCTGCATCTGCAGTTCAGCAATCACAATACAAACCACGTTGGGCATAGCTGAAACAGAATTTGAAAAGGAATCCGCAGCTGGCAGTGTCGGCCATGCACTTAGTTGCTGGGCGACGGAACTGAAAGTATATACTTTTTGCTACACATTGAAGAGAATGCAACAGCTAGCTATTAAATTAAGCAAAAGCGGTAAACCTGCCTATCCGCTGTTTTGACCGGAAGCCGCATTTCATACAAGAAAGCCACCAATGTTACTGCAGCCCACCAATCATATACGCCTGTCTGTAATGGTAACGGCAAAGTAAGGTATGGTCGGAGGATTGACTTCATTCAAAGATGTATCAGACAGGTAAAGAACGGTATATGACAGACAAAATCTGCTTTCTATAAAATGAACAACATCGAATATAATAAGTGCTTGTCCTTGAAGGTTAGAAAAAGATAATCTGCCATTCCAGGATGCCAAACTGTCCAGCATCTTCTCTCTTGTCTCCCTCTGTCACTTTTGCCCTCCAACTTTCCCAACGTCATTATGCACTAGTTTTCGTCTTCTCACCTTCTTATGACATTACCAGAGAAGGTAGATTGTCTTTTTCAGATATGGGCAGTCAGTTTTTTTTCGTGAGCCAGTTTGTTTTAAGAAATCTTCCTTACTTTTTTTTTTAAATAATCTGTCCAACGAGTTTCCATAATTCGTCAATAAACCACATCTCCGCCGCTTGCACATAAAAAAATTTGTCACGCGAACTAAAACTCCACGACAGCTCCGGACTGGTACGAACTACAAGAATTCAACGGTCTAATTGAAAGAAAACAAATCAGCCAACAGTCAGTGTGAAGTTTACCCAGTGACTACAAACTGTTCTGGTGATTGCTGAATCAAGACAAGTAAACAAACCCGCCAGTATGAAGTGTCAGCTGCCTTTCCTTCTTCAGTCGGTGACTGGTCGCCAAAGCTCATTCCGTGTGCTTACAGCTGTGCCAGATTGGACCAATGAATGTTTGGCTTTTAGTA
This sequence comes from Candidula unifasciata, assembly GCA_905116865.2. Taxonomy (NCBI): domain Eukaryota; kingdom Metazoa; phylum Mollusca; class Gastropoda; order Stylommatophora; family Geomitridae; genus Candidula; species Candidula unifasciata. The sequence continues at coordinate 474,588 of CAJHNH020004068.1, read as the reverse complement.
GGTTTTTTTTTTTTTTTACAAGCGATAGGCGTACAGATAAAACTTTAGGGGTAGGATGGGTGACAGATAAGTCGAGCTCCTCCCCCCCCCCCCCCACCCTTTTCCCCCTTTTTCGGCTTAACAGATCCACTGCCTCTAACAAGCGTGTCGTAAGAGTCGACTAAACGTTTCCTTTGGAGCTGGAGTGCATCTGCCGTAAAGGCGAGTAACCAACAGTTTGCATAAAAATATATTAGATCTATAAAGCCGATGTGCAGGCAAAACTCGGGTTCTGGAGTTCAGTGGGTCTGAACCATCAGGTTCTTGTGAAAAGATATATGCGTGTGTGTGCGCGGGCGCGTGCTTGCGCGCGTGTGTGTGTGTGTCTGTGTGTGTAAAAAAAAGGTGGGGGGGGGGGGGTAGAACGAACGAACGAACGAACTTTATTTTCAAAGGGTTACAAATTAGGCACGCAGGCCTGTCTTACATTCGGCCCTTCCAAACTTCCATCATTCACACAGCAGTTGTATTTCATCAATGAAGCATGTTATATTCAAGTAATAATATGCATATTATATATATGAAGTCAAAAACAAAAGCATGGCTGGTAAAATATGTACGCACGCTCACGCGCGAACACACACACCCACATACACACACAAGCCCAATGACTCACTTACACACAAACATATAGGCACTAAGTACACACATACATCCACATACATACGAACATGCACACATACATACATACATACATACATACACACACACACACACACACACACACACACACACACACACACATACATACATACATACATACATACATACATACATACATACATACATACATACATACATACATACATACATACATACATACATACATACATACATACATACATACATACATACATACATACATACATACATACATACATACATACATACATACATACATACATACATACATACATACATACATACATACATACATACATACATACATACATACATACATACATACTGTCACGAGACGACCTCAGTGGTTCCAGAAGTTAGTACTTGTAATAAGTTCTTTTGGTTCTAAAGAGAGAGGATTATATTTACTCTGCCCTTTACCCTAATATTACTTTAAACCAAATTGATTTAAATATTACCAGTCCTTCTCCGAGACAAAGCCACTGCGCTTCGTTTAAAATTACATAACACTACGTAATACAGCCCGCTGGTTCAGACTAGGGATGTTAGGCTTGATTCTCACGCCAGTGTCAGAATGTTATCTGACACAGCCTGAGTGGGGCCCTTTTGACCAGGGGAATTGAGTGGACTCTAGACATTGTGGCGACGAGAGGTTGGAGTTTCGCAAGTCAGTGTAATTCTTGGCAGAACAGGTGTTTGGCAATTAGGAATGTTTGATCTTGGCCAAGTAGAAAACACAATGGCTTCACTGACCGTCTTTTCACACCGGCTAGTTAGATTCGTTTTAAACTAGATTGGGTCACTTAAGAATGTTTGCTCTAGGAATGTCAGTCCAGAATTGACTGACAGGCCACTTGTTAGCTAATTTGATCTGATAGGTACTTCAGAGGCGTGGCTTAAGTCATCGTCTTGAGGGTTGGGTAGAACTAAGTAAAGGGAGGAGTTTAATTTGGACAATAGATAGTATACTCCGAACCTTTGGAATTCCCGTCACATCGCAGCTAGCAAGCAACAAACACAGGTCGACGTAAAGGTAATTTTTACGGTCGGATTCTGGTTTGGCGATTGATGGAAAGATCCCAGGTGAATATTAATTTTAATCTTGTATACATAGGTTAGGGAGTTAAGCTTAGTCTATACTACCTTTTCCTAATTTGTCTGCACATTCTGCTTGA
>CAJHNH020004068.1:465232-467732 GCA_905116865.2 Candidula unifasciata | reverse complement strand
CTTTCAACGAATTCCTGTTAACACTTCCTTCTTGCATTTCAGACAAAGACACATGGCGAGTCAGTCTGATTTCTGTCAGCTCATATGACTAAGTATACCCCAGTAGGTGTCCATAACGGAAGTCAACACTGTGTGTTTGAGATTTCTACCAGGGTTCAAGGTGAAGTGAACTTCCAGTGTAGCCGCAGTTGTCAGACTGTCTAGACTGGCCTAGAAGATTCCACCTGCCCAGAATTGACTCTGAGGCTGAGCCACCAGCTGACCCAAGGAGCACGAACTACAGATAAGTGGACAAATCCGTCCACTTTGTCAGTCCACCACCTATTCGTTTGTCCTATGATTTAAATACACTTCTTGTTGTTGTTAATTATTCTTCCTGTCATGTGAAGTTAATTTTAACAGTGTATGTCAGAATTTCAAAAAAAAGTAAATAAAGTTCCCTTCTCCACGCCTTTAGGCGTATAGGGCATATAGGCCTAGACCTATATTTTTATTGACCAATCGGCCCAAGATGGGCGATGTGTTCAGCCTCACGCCGGCAGCTTTTACTTCCCGGGACTGCACCCGGTACCCACTCAAGGTTAGGTCGACCTGGGAGCCAAGGTCATTTTGTGTATGTCAGTAAATCATAACTATTATAACAATTTTAATATATATATATATATATATATATATATATATATATATATATATATATATATATATATATATATATATAAGCTACTTATAAAACAGTAGGGAATCAGATGTGGGCAAACCCCGTACTCGCTTCTTTAACCAGCTAGGCTGGTAGATAGATCAGATCTTTTAGGATGATTCACTGTTTGAGATTCCCTCTGGATACTGTCTACGTGTGAGGCCAGTCTTCTTATTTAGAATCTAACTTGCCTGTTGAACATTAGAAGTTAAGTCAACTTCAGAACAACAGTATATTCTATGTATGTCATTATATGTCTTTACAGAACAGAGGAAGAATAAAGTTCTTCTATCTTCTGTAGACAGCACATGGTGTATTCGCTAAAACAAAGCCAGTTCCACTCCACAGGGGCCTTCAGTGCACCGACAAAGCCTCGGAGGTCAGTTTGATAAGCGGCGGTCACGGTGATATATCGTCGATAGGCGTGCCTGGAAGCTAGGCCGCATTGATCTCATGCTACGGTCATTTCGTGACTGGGGAGGCAATATATTCAATTATCGCTCGCCGGCTCTGCGCGACGTGATCAGATATGTATGAGTGCACAAATGTGGTGTGTGCATGTCTTTGTGGGATAGGGGAGAAGGGGGAGGGGATAAGAAAGTCGAGGATCGACCTAATTGGACCGGGTTCTATCTTATATGACTAGGGTCCCTGTCGGCAGAACGGCTAGCCACCTGCCGAGAGCGTAGCGCAAAGCACAAACGCTGTAGTTCACGCGACGATCCCCAGGGAAACTTCACGACCTTCAAAGCGCAAAAAAATTGTTTCGACCATTTCACCGTCGAGATCATCAGGAGGGTGAATGGGAGAGAGGGGGAGTCAGGGACTCTTGATGAAAAGGGGGTGTGGGAAAAGTGTGAACAAATGAAAATTTAAATATTTTGTTTCACTTTCAGTCATCAAGTGTATTGCAGGCAACTTTACCCATGCTTCACATCGGGTTTGTCCCTAACAGCAAAGTGGTGTGGAACTCTAAATTGTATAGTGTTGAAACCAAGTTACGTATTTTCGGTTCTAGTGTTACTTCAGTCTTAACACATGCCAGTGAAAGCTCGTGAACCACTAACGGCAACGAACGAAAGTTAAATGCATTAGAAAACAAATGCCCGAGGAAAATATTTAACATAAAATGGAATTAATTCAAGACGAGCGAAGAAATGAGAAACAAAAATATGGGGAACCACTAGGAACAATAGTTTAAGACAATAAAGATGAGACCTTACATTACATACATCCTGAAGAGAAAAACTTGCAATAACCAAACGGGCATTACAATGGGAAATAAAGGTAAATGAGGAATCAAGGACGTCCAATAGAAACCATAGTATAGCTTACGATTTGGGGCCCAGGCATACCGTGATTGGTCGTTCATTGAAGCTTTCTGACCTTTAACACTCGCGACTCTAAGTTACAGGGGTGTCAGATTGAATTCGATGACGCCTGCTCTATATTACACGATGTGACCGCTTTTAACGACTCCAGAAGATCTAGAACTGGCCCTAACCCGAACATCCCCTCCCCCACCCCACAGCCTGAGACTACGTACCACGAGAGACTGCAGCCTATGTCCTGTGTTTTAAGAATTGTTAACATTTTGCTGTCGGCCCTTCTTGCTGGTCGTCATCGCTGACAACTGAAGTAAATTCATGTAGTATTTGAAGTCCGAGAACGCTAGAATATACGCAATGTCGCTCGTCGCTAAGAACAACGAGTGAAGCACATCGTGTACCTGACCGCTCACATGCACTGGTCTTGACACTCAAAATTCTGCTAGGATATAACTAAAAAAGACTCTTTTTTCCT
>CAJHNH020004068.1:445232-460232 GCA_905116865.2 Candidula unifasciata | reverse complement strand
TAGATAGATAGATAGATAGATAGATAGATAGATAGAGATAGATAGATAGATAGATAGATAGATAGATAGATAGATAGATAGATAGATAGATAGATAGATAGATAGATAGATAGATAGATAGATAGATAGATAGATAGATAGATAGATAGATAGATAGATAGATAGATAGATAGATAGATAGATAGACGGACGGACGGACGGACGGACGGACGGACGGACGGACGGACGGATAGACGGACGGACGGGGACGGACAGACAGACAGACAGACAGACAGACAGACAGACAGACAGACAGACAGACAGACAGACAGACAGACAGACAGACAGACAGACAGACAGACAGACAGACAGACAGACAGACAGACAGACAGACAGACAGACAGACAGACAGACAGACAGACAGACAGACAGATAGATAGATAGATAGACAGATAGATAGATAGATAGATAGATAGATAGATAGATAGATAGATAGATAGATAGATAGATAGATAGATAGATAGATAGATAGATAGATAGATAGATAGATAGATAGATAGATAGATAGATAGATAGATAGATAGATAGATAGATAGATAGATAGATAGATAGATAGATAGATAGATAGATAGATAGATAGATAGATAGATAGATAGATAGATAGATAGATAGATAGATAGATAGATAGATAGATAGATAGATAGATAGATAGATAGATAGATAGATAGATAGATAGATTAGATAGATAGATAGATAGACATTTAGCATGTCTGATATAACAATAACACTTTCCTCACTGTGAGAATGAAGTCACTGAATTACAAAGAAAAAGGTTGAATTCAGGCTTTAAAAATAGCGCGAATAGAGAAGTAAGTAAAGTAAAGATCCCTTCCACGCCTTCAGGCGTATCGGGCATATGGGAAGAGCGCCCCATATTTTTACAGACCATCAGCCCTCTGTGGGTAATGTGGTCAGCATTACGCCGGCTGTCTTTACTTTCCCAGGACAGCCCATCCTGGTACCCATTTGAGACTGGGTCGACCTGCGACGTCCCATACCACGATACAAATCCACGCAGCCCGCAGTGGGTTTCGATCGCGGTACGTTGGATTACGAGTCGGACTCGCAACGCCTTAGCCACGGACGCCGCTGCGAATAGAGAAGAGAGGCTCTGAAATCTAAGAATCAAACAGATGGGCCCCATCTGGGGCAACAAACACTTGGCAAAAAGGCAGCAATGATTTGTTCTGCCTCGGGTGATAGCAGGCGTGCAAATGGGGATAAAAAGTGTATATGTATAGAGTGCTGCAAAAAGTTCTTCTTCTTCTTCTTCTTCTTCTTAGCGTTTACTTGATGTAAACTCCGGCGTACAGTTCTGGCTGTTTGTCCACATCTAAACTTTGGTCTCTTCACACAACATGCATTTTGAGTGCACCCCCATATGCTTACTGGTGTCCAGACTGTTGATGCCTCTCCTCACACACTGATGCACTCTGGCTTCGAAGGAAAACTTCTTAATTAATCGCCGTTTACGACATGCTTGAAAGGAGGCAGTAGATATACCCCTTTCCGCCTCTAAATGGGGAATGGAACCAACACGGGGAATCTTGTATGTTAGTTATGTTCCTTCAGTCCCGATTGATTTAATTCTACACTGCCATACCTGCCTGTATTTGCCACTTTTGGGACGTGTGTAAAGAAAGAGAGAGAGAGAAGGAGAGAGAGGGTGAAGGCGAGGGAAAGAGAGAGAGAGGGAGCACGTGGGGGAGAAAAAGATATATATATATAAAGTGCGTGAGAGAAGGAGGAAGAGAGAGAGAAAGAGAGAGAGAGAAATAGAGCCATTTGTTTTGTTTCTGCTTCTTGTGCTCTGCCATGATTGCCTTATTTGCCATTTTTGCGACGTGGGTAGAGCTGTCTTTGAGGGTTTATGGCGGCATGACTAAGCTAGTACTGTCGTCGCATGTCTAGTCTAGTACTGTCGTCGCATGTCTAGTCTAGTACTGTCGTCGCATGTCTAGTCTAGTACTGTCGTCGCATGTCTAGTCTAGTACTGTCGCCGCATGTCTAGTCTAGTACTGTCGTCGCATGTCTAGTCTAGTACTGTCGTCGCATGTCTAGTCTAGTACTGTCGTCGCATGTCTAGTCTAGTACTGTCGTCGCATGTCTAGTCTAGTACTGTCGTCGCATGTCTAGTCACTATCGCCGCATGTCTAGTCTAGTACTGTCGCCGCATGTCTAGTCTAGTACTGTCGTCGTATGTCTAGTCTAGTACTATCGCCGCATGTCTAGTCTAGTACTGTCGTCGCATGTCTAGTCTAGTACTGTCGTCGCATGTCTAGCTTAGAACTGTCGCCGCATGTCTAGTCTAGTACTGCAGCCGCATGTCTAGTCTAGTACTGTCGCCCCATGTCTAGTCTAGTACTGTCGCCGCATGTCTAGTCTAGTACTGCAGCCGCATGTCTAGTCTAGTACTGTCGCCGCATGTCTAGTCTAGTACGGTCGCCGCATGTCTATTCTAGTACTGCAGCCGCATGTCTAGTCTAGTACTGTCGCCGCATGTCTAGTCTAGTACTGTCGCCGCATGTCTAGTCTAGTACTGCAGCCGCATGTCTAGTCTAGTACTGTCGCCGCATGTCTAGTCTAGTACTGTCGCCGCATGTCTATTCTAGTACTGTCGTCGTATGTCTAGTCTAGTACTATCGCCGCATGTCTAGTCTAGTACTGTCGTCGCATGTCTAGCTTAGAACTGTCGCTGCATGTCTAGTCTAGTACTGCCGCCGCATGTCTAGTCTAGTACTATCGCCGCATGTCTAGTCTAGTACTGTCGCCACATGTCTAGTCTAGTACTGTCGTCCTATGTCTAGTCTAGTACTATCGCCGCATGTCTAGTCTAGTACTGTCGTCGCATGGCTAGCTTAGAACTGTCGCCGCATGTCTAGTCTAGTACTGTCACCTCATGTCTAGTCTAGTACTGTCGCCGCATGTCTAGTCTAGTACTGCCTCCGCATGTCTAGTCTAGTACTGTCGCCGCATGTCTAGTCTAGTACTGTCGCCGCATGTCTAGTCTAGTACTGTCGCCGCATGTCTAGTCTAGTACTGTCGCCGCATGTCTAGCTTAGAACTGTCGCCGCATGTCTAGCTTAGAACTGTCGCCGCATGTCTAGCTTAGAACTGTCGCCGCATGTCTAGTCTAGTACTGTCGCCCCATGTCTAGTCTAGTACTGTCGCCGCATGTCTAGCTTAGAACTGTCGCCGCATGTCTAGCTTAGAACTGTCGCCGCATGTCTAGTCTAGTACTGCCGCCGCATGTCTAGTCAAGTACTGTCGCCTCATGAGTATCTAGTACTGTCGCCCCACGTCTGGTCTAGTACTGTCGCCTCATGTCTAGTATAGTACTGTCGTCGCATGTCTAGTCTAGTACTGTCACCTCATGTCTAGTCTAGTACTGTCGCCTCATGTCTAGTCAAGTACTGTCGCCTCATGAGTATCTAGTACTGTCGCCCCATGTCTGGTCTAGTACTGTCGCCTCATGTCTAGTATAGTACTGTCGTCGCATGTCTAGCTTAGTACTGTCGCCGCATGCCTATTCTAGTACTGTCGCTTCATGTCTAGTCTAGAACTGTCGCCTCAAGTCTAGTCGAGTACTGTCGCCTCATGTGTAGTCTAGTACTGTCGCCGCATGTCTAGTCTAGTACTGTCGCCTCATGTCTAGTCTAGTACTGTCGCCTTTTGTCTGGTCTAGTACTGTTGCTTAATGTCTGGTCTAGTACTGTCGACTCATGTCTGGTCTAGTACTGTCGCTGCATGTCTAGTCTAGTACTGTCGCCTCATGTCTGGTCTAGTACTGTCGCCACATGTCTAGTCTAGTACTGTCGCCTCATGTCTAGTCTAGGACTGTCGCCTCATGTCTTGTCTAGTACTGTCGCCTCATGTGCAGTCTAGTGCTGTCAATGCAGACTGTGCAGATTAGGATTTTATTTGGTTTACTACCAAGAGACAAAAAGCCGATAACCTTACCGAGCATTCGAACCTGGGTATCTCGCTTGAGAGCCCTGCGTTCCTAACCGTTAGGCCATCCGCTTTGTGTAAACTATTCATTTGAGAGGAAGAAAGAGTACTAGCTGGCTGATAATGAAAGGCTTAAAGTTTAACAGTAAAATATCAGAGAGAGAGAGAGAGAGAGAGAGAGAGAGAGAGAGAGAGAATGAGAGAGAGAGAGAATGAGAGAGAGAGAGAGAATGATGAGAGAGAGAGAGAGAGAGAGAGAGAGAGAGAGAGAGAGAGAGAGAGAGAGAGAGAGATCGAAATCATCAAAAACATCAGATACTCTTTAAGAGTTGATGACTAATTTTTTAATATTTGGCTTGAACGCGTTCAGTTATTCGTCAGGTGCTTTGTTTATCATTTATAAGAAGCGTTACCAACTGTTAGGTCTTTGAGAAAAGTCTGTTTACTAAACACCTTCATGATTTCATGTTTTGTAGCTCCTTTACTCGAGCTATGGTCAACCCATAGAAACAACTCCATGACACAAGGCGTTTAAAAATACTTTCTTTATTAACCACTTCGACTGTGTGACCAATCTAGCCATTTAAGTTCCGTTGGCCTATATTTCTCAACATTTTGGAGATATTTGCCTGCAGTTACTAATTATATCAGCAGCAGTATATGCCTTGTCATAAGATGTAGATTTGATATCTCCGTACTGTGTGTTCTGGTTGAATACTTCTTCATCGGTCAATTCTTCTCCTTCTCTGTGTTCTAAAGTTCTGGCTGTTCGTTAAAATCTAGACGTTAGTCGTGTTCCAGAACTTGAGTGTTGATGCATATCCGTTTCACAGATCTGGCTTATATTTATACAGACAGTTGGTTTCTTGCCTCTCAGGCAGATGCACTTAGACTTTGAAGGAAGACTCTAATTAGTCGACTCCTACGACATGCTTGTTAGGGAGGTAGTGCATGAGTCTATTCTTGTTTCCCCCACAATGGGGCTAAGGAACCCACATGGGAAGGTTCACTTCTAAAGGTCGCGTTTATTAGCAACGCTCTCAGAGTTTTGCGGATGGAAAACGCCCTAAAACATTCCCAGATTGATTTACTCATTTAAAACCTCTAATCTCTAGACATTTAGAAAGAAAATAGGGGCTTATGTGTTGAAATGTTATAGAAAGATTCTCAAAATACAATGGACAAAGAAGAAAAGAAATACTGACATTTTAAAAGATCTGAACATCAAGGAAGATTGGCTAATAAACAGCATCTTGTCTCGGAAGCTGAAACAAAATAACAGCAGAAGGCATGTTACCAGCAAGGAGGAACAGAGGCCGACCAACACGACAATGGGCACTGGATATGATTCCTTGGATATGAAAGTACACCAGGTAGGAGAGCTGGCGAGACCGAATTTCTATAAGGGAGCCTGTGATGAAAGCGACGTTCTGCAAAAGACCGCCTACATGATGAACTACTGATTCGGATTTTTTTTTTTTTTACGTATCCAGAAACCATGAGTTGTAAACCCTTTGGCTCGGTACTATGGATATCGCAAGCCTTCGGCATTGATTCCATTATAGGTACCGTTAATCTGGGAGAAATGTGGTAGAAATACTTCAATAATTACTGATTCAGATTGAGCCATTTAAGTCTTCTTCTTCTTCTTCGGGCTGTAAACCCAAGCGGAAAGTTCTGGCTGTTCGTCCATTTCTGGACTTAAGTCTTAATTCAGAACTCAAGTTTTGCAAGCACGTTTTCCTCACAGATCTGGCTTATTTGTATGCAGACTGCTGTTTCCTTGACTACCAGGTAGATACACTCCAATTTCGTAGGAGGCGCCTCTAGTGACCTCTTACGACATGCTTATCCGGGAAGGGGGCAGTGGGTTTGTTATTTTCGGAGGCCCAGGAATTACCACGGGGAAAGGAATCACTGAATCGAAAAGAAAGACTTTAAAACAATAGGCCTACACGTTTCTAACAGCAATAGCAACAGCTTGAAGCAATAAGTGATTCGGACATTTTTTTTCTTTTAAAACTTAAACAACAGGGTATATAAAACTGGTACCGATCGAGCCTAGAGACACACGAGTAAACAATAGATTTGCCTGTTAACAACCAAGCTATAACTAACATCATTCCTCCTACCACACCTGCTACGTTTCGAGGGTCTGGCTAACCCGTGGGCCAGGCAAGCTCGGTTGGAATCCAGTCCTAGAGCTTTGAGAGAGGGGGGAAACGAACAACTGGTTTTTTAATCTTGAATTTTAAAGGTTGTTTTGTGAGAAGAAGGCACCGCGTCTACGGCAACTTCAAAGGAATATTTCTGTAGATCGAGAACCGACAGCGTGTCACTGTTCTCATAACCACGAACAAAGGTCGGCTGAGCAGCGCCTTAGACTACGCCTGTGATTCTATACACTAGAATGGATTCGAGGGCAGGGAGCGAGAAGGCTGAGAGTGTGTTGTGAATACCAAAGTACACAGCGCCCGCTTAAGTTCCCCCCCCCCCCCCCCCCCCCCCCCCCCCCCCCCCCCTCCCCCCCCCCCCCCCCCACCCCCGCTTAAGTTCCCCCCCCCCCCCCCCCCCCCCCCCCCCCCCCCCCCCCCCCCCCCGGCTTCCTAGCTTCGGCTGCTTCAGGCAACTAGCGAAAAACAAATTTTGAGCAACAAACATTTACTTAGGCTGGTTGTCTCAAGTTTCACCATTGATGCCCTTAGGGGCTACCAAACAATTCTCCCACAATGACCTTTTTATCCATCCAGTCTCCGGCTGAGTGAAGAGACCACAGACTAGCTCCGAGAAAGGCCGTAGACAAAAATAGAGCTAGCGTGGAAAGAGATGTGAATACCCTCTGAGGACTTGGATTGGAATGAATCACGCAGTTGGCTAAGTTTGTCCGGACGATTTTTCTGTGATCAATAAACACTGTGGGTTGTATACAAGTGTTTTATCTCTCTCTCTCTCTCTCTCTCTCTCTCTCTCTCTCTGTCACACACACTCCTCAGTCTGTCCGTCTGTCTCTCTGTGTCTGTCTGTCTCTCGCTCGGTCGCTGTGTGTATGTGTATATAAACTGTATGCATGAGTGTGAGTGCATGTATGAGTGTCGGTGCAGCTGTGTGTGTATGTATGTATGTATGTATGTATGTATGTATGTATGTATGTATGTATGTATGTATGTATGTATGTATGTATGTATGTATGTATGTATGTATGTATGTATGTATGTATGTATGTATGTATGGATGGATGGATGGATGGGTTGATAATTGTATGTATGCAGGTGTATGTATTGTTTGTATGTAAGTAGGAATGTATGTGTGCGAGTGAGTGAGTGAGTGAGTGAGTTAGTGTGTGTGTATGTGCATATGCATTAACCATTCGTGCTTTTCTGTATTTCCCCTTATATTCATATTACACATATTTTAATATGAACAAACATGCTGTTTTGATTAAATGCAATTTCTATGTGTGAAAGATGATATTTGGAAGAATCGAATGTAAGACGGGTCTGGGTGACGTTTTCGTAACCCTTTGAAAATAAAGTTCGTTTTTCGTTCTCTCTTTATCTGGTATGATAAGCTTTTGCAGATGTCACCAGTAGGTGTGTATGTGTGTGATTTAGTGTGCATGGCGCGCGCGCGCATGAGCTGTGTGTATCACTGTGTGTGTATCTATCACTGTCATTACATGAAAATGTGAGGGGAAGGTGGGTGTACATATTAGAAATTTTACACTTCAATTCCGGCAATATATTGTGTGTCTGAGTCTCTGTCTCTCTCTTCCACCCACACTCTATCTCTTCCTCTCTCAGTCTTCTTTCTTTTCCTCTCTCTTCCCCATCTCTCTTGTCCCTCCTCGATCTCCCCTCCCCTTCTCTCTCTCATCTATCCCTTATCCCTCTCCCCTCTCTCTTCCGGTCTCTCGCTTTTCTCTCTCCCCTCTTTCTGTGGTGTGTCTGCGTGCGCGCGCGCGTGTGTGTGTGTGTGTGTGTGTGTGCTTGTGTGTGTGTGTGTCTGTTTGCAGACGCGCCAACGCCCAGGAATCTTTTGGGGTGCCTAGTCCCCGTAAAACTGTCTATAGCGAATGAGAGGTTCAAAGAGGCTTAAGCCTCATAATTATTGTGTCATATCCGGAATGTAAAAAGGAAATGAATTAAAGAAGCCCTACCTTTCAGGCGTATTGGGCATATAGGGCGGGACCTATATTGTATAGACCAACAGGCACTAGGTGGGTGATATGGCTGGTCAACATCACGCACGCCGCCTTTACTTCCCAGGACTCTACCTAGTACCCATTTAAAGTTGGGTCAAGAATGAACAACCAGAACTTTCCACTGCAGTGTATAGCTATTATTCTGCTTCCTCTTAGCTTTCACCGATAGTAAATGCCCGGGAAATTTGTGGTTGTTCGTCCACCTCTGAAATTTAGACTTGTCCGAAACCCTGAGTGTTACGTGCACATCCGTTTTAGACTTATGTGTATGCAGATTGTTGGTTCCTTTCAGACAAATGCACTCCGACATCGAAGGAAGCCACCAATTAATCGACTCTTACGACATGCATGTTGAGAATTGAGAGGGATCTATTCCTGTTTATTTAAGCACATATTATTTCAAATATCCATATTTTAAATCACAAACCCTTTTTGTATTTCATTTATTTATTTTCAATGTAGTGTTCACTCCTCCAAAATCGTCACCTTTACTCGTGTTTAATTTTTAGTTGCCATTGTGGCTACAATCTTTAATTTAACAGTCACATTGGCGGTTAGTTTTATGTGCATTTCCTTTATTTATTTATTGCAGAAATCAGTAAAAGTAAACTTTCGCTGAAGTTATATCGCTTTGAATTTGTTTCTATAAATTCTTTAAAAGAGGTAATTTGTAAAAAAAATATATATTTCGCTGTTATCATTTGTCTGTCTCCCAAACTGTTAAATACTGGTGTTGGACGCACTTAGGTGCAATGACTAAAGGTACGGCAGCGGTGGAGACGAAGATGAACTAGAAGACGCGAAATTAAATATAGGGTGTTAGATCCCTATTTCGACTAGGCCTACATATATTGCAGAGGTGGACACCAAGATGATTTAGAAGACGGGAGAAGCTAACTTTCTGTCACTACCCTCGCGAACTAGCATTAGTATATTTATTTGCAAATTGAGTTCATTATATTTATTATTGTTGTTATTATTATTATTATTATTAAAACGCTAAGACCCTGCAAGGTCCCTTCATGTAGAAAATGTGTGAGGGCCGACACCCCCCCCCCCTACCCCATCTAGTCTTTTTTGTACTTGCCCCTAGTAAGGGATACGTTAAATACAGGAAATGGCATTAGAGGGGGGAAAACGAAACACGATCATAGTAATTGTGGAGTACTTTGGAAACACGCGACCTTTACAATGTATGCCCACGCACTCGTTTCAGGGTTTCTGGCCCCAGCTACAAGGTAGGAGGAATTTGCGACAGCGGGTAATTTTCAAATCACCGAAGTTTCAGTACAATTCAAGTGTTGGTTCCGCTGCAATATAATACATTGGAAAGTTGAGTTGGTTTGTGGCTGATCATTTGCTTTGCACATTGATCCCTCGATAGGAGTTGCAGCCTCCATTGATATCTTCTTCTTCTTCTTCTTCTTCTTCTTCTTCTTCTTCTTCTTCTTCTTCTTCTTCTTCTTCTTCTTCTTCTTCTCCTCCTCCTCTCCTGCTCCTCCTCCGACTACTACTACTACGACTGCTGCTGCTGCCACTACTGCTACTACTACTACTACTGTTACTGCTACTACTACTACTACTACTACTACTACTACTACTACTACTACTACTACTGCTACTGTTATTACTACTGCTACTGCTGCTGCTGATAGTTCTTCTTCTTCTTCTTCTTTTGTTATTCTTTTTCTTCGTTCTTTCTTTCTTCTTTTCCTTCAGTCATGCAGTAATGTGCTGGGAAAGGAGAGAGGTGGGGGTAAGAATATATAAGAATTGTCAATGTGCTTTTTCTAATGGGCTTTGTATGTTATTTTTATCTTTTTGAAACAATGTTTGATCCTAAAAATGTATCTGCGGATTCTTTTTGTTCTCTCCCAATTCTAATAGTTAAACAGCTTTCTTCAAATTGGCAAGGCAATTTTCAATCAAGGAAAAGTATCACCCTGGTACAGTTGTAACAGCACTGTCTGAAATGACGAGTGAATGTCACCTTTCCAAAACGTTCCGATGAGAAAGCCGCAGCAAGGTTCTTTGGGCAAATTTTTTGGTAAAATGTCAAACCTGATGAACCTCAGCCAGTTCCAAGTAGCGGAAAAACGCAGAAAAAAAAAGGAGCCGAAAGAAAAAAAAAACCATCAGAATTTTGATTTTAGAAGAAGAAGAAGAAGAAGAAGAAGAAGAAGAAGAAGAAGAAGAAGAAGAAGAAGAAGAAGAAGAAGAAGAAGAAGAAGAAAAGAAAAAGAAGAAGAAGAGAAAGACGAAGAAGAAGAAGAAGAGGACGAAGAAGAAGAAGAAGAAGAAGAAGAAGAAGAAGAAGAAGAAGAAGAAGAAGAAGAAGAAGAAGAAGAAGAAGAAGAAGAAGAAGAAGAAGAAAAAGAAGAAGAAGATGATTAAGAAGAAGAAGAAGAAGAAGAAATTCTTTTCTTTTTATTTCACCGAAGCTGAAGTTTTGAATCGTTATCACATTTCACACAAGCCTGCGGTGTGATTCCCAGTAAAACAGTATATGTGTATGAGTCCAAGATTTAATTTGTTTAGCCTTACAGAATCTTAGTCGTTTGTGTATCCATTCACCAGCACCATCATCACGTAGTAAGTTCTTGGCTTAACGTCCCTGACATTGAGGAGGTTATTGTAGGTAGAACAGGTCGCTGCTAGTGGAAAACTCCCAGATTATAAAAACTTTCCACGTAGGGGAAACAACTTTTTCGTGTATATCATGTTTAGATCGTAGGCGAAGGAACCTGGGGGCAAAGGCAACATGCCCCTTTCTCCCCCCTCCCCTTCCCGCCCACGCCTTTTCCACCCCGTTTTCAGCGAACATTTTTTGGGGAACTAAGCACATTCCCGCCCCAGCAACCTCGTTCCCCCATACCATCAATGTAAAAAACATTTCTCTTTTCGTGTCTGTATTTATATATTTCATATCTTCTTCACCGGCTGTAAACTCTGGCAGAGCTCTTTTTTAAAGAGCTTGAGTTTTGCGTGCACATCGGTGTGTGTGTGTGTGTTTTTTTTTTTATTTGTATGTAGACTGTTGACTCCTTGTCTCTCAGGCAAATGCAGTCCGATTTCGAAGGAAACAATCCTTCTCAGTCGCCATGCACGTCATGCTTGTTCGTAAAGCAGTGGGTCTATTATTGTTTCTACAGAACGGCGCCCTGGAAACCAAAGGGGAGAATACATTTCATTTTATTTTTTTAAATATGTTATTACATTTATTGGCTTTTCTGCACTTTATTTTAAGTGCGCATCAAACGTCGTGCCCTTCCTTGACTTTAACAAAAACATACCTCGTTGAACTCCTGTACGAGTCAACGCAATTTATGGCATATTATCTTAGATTCCCCATTAGGTAAAGCTACCAAAAAAAAAAATATATATATATATATATATATATATATATATATATATATATATATATATATATATATATATATATTAAAAAGGCGGGAGTACTGCACAAGGTTGCGCACTGCAAAGGGAAAAAGTCCTACCAATGAGAATGTAGACACGAATTTAAAATGAAGATTTTATAGCACTTTTAAAGGCAGCGCGTTATCAGTCCTTACATTGACTGAATAAACAACATGTAAGAGGCCCCTTTTGTCCAGAACCGCTTAGAGTATATGGTTCATTCATTCATTCATTCATTCATTCATTCATTCATTCATTCTTTCATTTATTCATTCATTCATTCATTCATTCATGTATTTATTCATTCATTTATTCGTTCATTTATTTATTTATTTATTTATTTATTTATTCATTCATTCATTCATTCATTCATTCATTCATTAATTCATTCATTCATTCATTCATCATCCATTATCCTGTTGTGCCATTATGTGTCTCGTAGGACTGGCAGTCTATTCTTTGTATCATGTGCAATCAATTCAATATCATGGATGGAATCTAGTCCAGCAGCTTTGGCCTCTCTAATCAGCGTTCGTCTTATGTAGCGCAATTTTCTCTGTCTCATAACTATTAGTAACTGACCTTATTTCTTCAATCTTGTTCAATCCATCAAATGCCATGTTCACCATTTTCATCAGATATTTATTTTTGAATGCACTTACTTTCGTTCCATATCTTTAGTGATTCTCCAACTTGCACTTGCATTTTTTAAAACTGAAATTACATTAGAATTAAAAACACGATACTGGGTTTTAACTTTACTACTGAGAGTTCCATAAAAAGGTGAAGGTAAAGACGAGAGGATATACTTCACTGCACCGGGTTTTATCTCATATGGCTCAGTCTCTCTCCGCAGAACAGCAAGCTGCATGCCCAAAGAGTCACAAAGAGCACGACCTGCGTAGCTCCGGCAACGATCCGCAGGGATCTCCGTAAAAACTCCACTCGTGAACTGAATGATGACGCCATGAAACAAACCCACGATTTTTAGAGCGCGAGTCAAACGGCTTGACCACTGCGCCACTAAGGCCCATTCGTTCCATATTTAGGTAAAGCTGTTCAAAGCGGTTGATGCCTTGCCAAGTAGTGTCATCATTTCTTTCTTTGTATGTCCGCACTATCAAAACAACTTCCGAAATACGTATATTTATCTGAGAATTTATGATGCGACTTATATTTTCGTACTGACCGGTGATGTTTTAAAAGAAACTGAAAAGAAGTCACGCCTAACTCAGAAGAAAATAATTTACATTCAGATTAAGGACAGGGCACAACAGACTTTGTCAATACATGTTCAAACTTTTTGTTGTAGGAAACACGGAGACGTGCCCCTGCAACTTTGCACCTGAAAATGCCGAGCATGTGCTCCAACACCGTCAACTGTATGCTCGCTACAGAGATGCAATCTGGCCTGTTCCAACCAAACTGAAGACAAAACTGTAGGGTACACGAGAATATATGGACTGCACGATAGCTTTCATAAAGGCTACTGGCCTAAAGATATAAGTTTTTTATTAGAAGGATTGTCGACGAAGAAGAAGACATTCTTTGGTCGTCATGTCTTGGGAAGAGGAAAACTGGAAGACATCGTGACAGTGGGAAAGTTGGACGGAAGGAAAGGCAGAGGGAGACCGAGAGAGAAGGTGCTGGACAGTCTGACATTATGGTATGGAAGATCGTCTGTCAGAACTGACTGAAAGTACACGAGACTAAATGCTGTGGATAGACCTCCAGCCGGTCGCTTATACTTCTCAAGTTATTTCCTAGTACTCATTTTTGCATGGCTTGACATGGAAGCCAAGGTCCCGAGCCATCTTAACAGAATTATGGGCCCCTGGGAAAATTACTGTACCGGGGCTCCTATGACGAACCATTCACAGGAAAAATATTTAAGTGACCACTTGGTATACACAGATAATCCTTACGCCCTTATTATGACGTAATTTTTTTTTATTTAAAGCCCTACTCTGGCTTTTGCCAGGGGCCGCAATATAGGCAGACCATAGATATGGCCAATTGTCTTAACGCGGTTTCTGGGACCTCTCCACGGTGATCCTCATCCACATGGTGGCACTTTGTGTCATCGGGTGTTTATCGCTTGTGTGATGTCCTGGACGGGTAGAGAGTCAGTCAGTCATACACAGATTACTATGCAGCCCTATGCTCGTGGCATCTATGAGACAGTGCTCCGCGGGCCCATGTGTTTAGACAGCACTGCCAATGTAAGTTTCTTTTCCCCAACCCGCTCAGTGTGGATTGAACACAAACCTCTTGGGTCGACAGACGAGCATCTAGCCACCACTCTCAAATTTTTTACACTGAGTGCACTTGGCTTACCATTGAAGGACCGGTAATAAATAAAACCCCAGGAGAGAGAGAGAGAGAGAGAGAGAGAGAGAGAGAGAGAGAGAGAGAGAGAGAGAGAGAAGGGGGGAGGGGCCAGAAAGGTTGTATTCTTTATTGTTGTTTACAGTCGTATAGCCAGCCAGGCTTGCATAAACGGCCCATTTACTAAGGACTATTATTTAGATCTGACACGTTGAATGCTATGCTGCCGGCTCCGTGAAAGAAGACCAAAGAATATCGGCGTTCAGTCATTGGTCGATAAAGGTTATTGAGTGCGTAATTGCCCAACCAGATAACTGATCGTATGAGTCATTTGTTTAATCAACGACCCTGGATTGCAGGTTCAAGTGTGGTGACGCGGAACATGGGTCGTTGTGGAGCAGAAGATAATGTATTGGTTGTATCAGTTTAGCGATCCCAGATCTTTACGCATTCCTCGTTTAGTCTCTTTCCTTTCTCTCTCACACCCCTGGGAGTCTCACTAAAATAAGTTTTTTTTTTTTTATTTTTTATTTCAAGCAAAAAGCAAAACTTTTCAGTTTCCTTTCTTTTATTCTTCATATCAGGTAGCAAAAAATATTCAAAATCCGGCTCCGTGAATTTTCATGGGCTCTGTTTTGAGAAGGAGAGGGAGAGAATCAGAGTGCTTCTTCATTGTACTCGAGGAACCAGTAGTCTGCATGGAAATTAGCTAAACCCTTAGAAGGAGGAGGAGGAGGAGGAGAATAAGAAGAAGGTGGAGGAGGAGAAGAAGAAGAAGTAAAAGAAGAAGAAGGCATAATAAGAAGAAAGAAGAAAAGGAAAAAAAAGAAGAAGAAGAAGGAAAGGACTAGGAGAGTTGGGGGGGGGGGGGGGGGGGGATATATAGTATTTCCACTTAGGAGAAGTAAGCCAACCGGAAGTTGCACAAGGCTACAAATCCCCAAGTACCTACAAACGGAACACAATTAAACTGTACGGAAACTAAAACGACACCTAAATCCCATAACATCTCCGGCCCGCATTTCACGGGAGTCAGTCAATACCATGTTTATTCAGCTCGCTGT